>CAUYUJ010002080.1:385048-501446 GCA_963575745.1 Prorocentrum cordatum | reverse complement strand
GTCTTTCTCTCGCTGTCCTTCTCTCTCTCTCTCTCTTTCTAGCTGTTGCTACTCGGGATTGGGTTGTATGACGCAGTCTTGAAATAGTGAAGTCGACAGTCGACATAGGTAACAGATCAAATTAGCTTCGCTTTCGCACGAGAACGCGTTCCCGAAACGTTATGCGAACGTGCTGGGGCCAAATGGCGCGTCCAAACTTCGAACGTTCCGTTTGTGATCTGGTTTGTATTGTAATGCGCCCATGCCTCAAGTTCCCGCGCAGCGAGAACAAGGTTGGTTTCTTGCTCCATGTTCCCAGCATGCCGCTGACTCGGGAACGAGAAATCAAAGTCGCTTGGCGCAGCTCCGGGAGGCAAACGTTGAGACGGTAGAAACGATTCAATAATTAATTGAACATATTTCAAGTTTTGATTCAAGTCGAGAAACGGCGGGAATATATAACAGTTCCTTTTCTTTTGCATCCCTCCTACATCAATGTTGAAATAATTGTCCTTCTCGTTCTCATTCGCGGACGCTTGAGGCGGATAGCGTTCCGAATGGCATGGGTACATCCAGAATTGATTGCCAATTTTCTTGAGGTCTTTTGGAGGATATCTTGAGCCATGCTCGGCTAGAGGCTGTCGGAGGCTACCTTGAGCCATGCTCCGCTATCTTGGGCCATCTTGAGGCTGCCATGAGGCCTTTTGGAGGGCTGTCGGAGGCTATCTTTGAGGCCATGTTGGCCATCTTAGGCAATTTTGAAGGCTATCTTGGACTATCTGGGGCTCCCTTGGAGCCATCATGGGCCAAAAAGGGCGATATGGAGGGTCTTCGGGGCCCTATGGTTTTTTTGTATATTAAAAAAATGAGAAGCAATTCGAGCCCTCCTCGGAGGCTCTCAAACAGCATCTTGGGGCTGTTGGAACGGTATTGGGCGCCTCTTGGGCGATCTTGGGGGCGTGTTCGGCTTTCTTGGGCCTCGTTTGGGCCATCTTGAGGCTCACTCCCGCCAGAGAACTGGCGACATGAATCATATTGCTCGTCCGGAGCCTGTATATATGTTCATCGATATGACCACAATCCCTAGCGTGATGAGTGCACACAGGGCCGCGCTGGTTCTGCCAGGAAAAAAGCGATGAAAAAGGGGGTCCCTGGGGAAGGCGTGCAGGAAGCCCCGAAAAACTTACAGCACCCCTCCTGGCCGCCGCTGGGACGCGAAAGGTATCGACACCTTGCGCAGCCACAGCGACAGCCCAGAGGGCGGCGGGCGGAGGAGGGCGCGAGCAAGGCGGCGGAGGAGCGGCAAGGGCGTCAGCAGCAGCCGTAGCAGCAGCTCCGACGAGGAAGACCACCAGCAGAGGCATCAACGCGGCGCCTGGCGCCGCATCAGCTCCGGCGGCGGTAGACGATTCAAGTGTTCAGGCCTTCTAAGCGGTGCTCGGAACCTCGCCACACGGAGCGCTGCGCTAGCACGGTGGCGCGACTTGCCGCAAGTAGCAAGACACCCCCCAAAACCTCCAAGACGGTGTCAGGCCGCCCTCTGGGCGGCCCCCAAAAGGGTTCCTTACCGGGGGGGGCGATCCATGGGGGGGGGAGAAACAGGTGTGGTTTTCGGGCCCTATAAACTCCCTTTTGAACCAACCCTAAAAAGGGTTCTTTAGGGGCTCTAAAGGGCCCCTTTCCTGCAGCCCCCGCTGCCTCCCCATTGCGCGACGCCTAAATGATGGTCCTGGGGCTCAAATCCGGGTGAAAACGCCCGGCGCCAAAATTTGCGACCTTCATATCCCAACGGAGGTCCACGGGGAACAAAGGAGGCATGAGTCGGCCAGGGGGAAGAAGACAAGGAGAGGGGAGGGAAGCAGCGGCGACCGCGTTCAGGTCACCGCGCGACCAGCACGAATCGGAGTCTGTGTGCGCTTGGGCAGATCTATGTGTTACATTGCATCACGCGAGTCAGCCAGCTTCCTCCTCCCCTTCCCTTCCTCGCGCTCCTTCTACTCCTCGTCCCCACTCCTCTTAGGAGGCTCCCTCCTCCACCCTTCCTCCATTTCCGCTTCCTCCTCCTCCTCCTCCTTCCTCGTTTTCGTTCCCTGTGCTCATTTCTCCTCCTCCTCCTCCTCGTTACTACCTTACTTCTCGTCTTCCTTCTATAGGTTGCCCGCCCCCAGCCGTCTCCCCGCCATCCTGCTCCAGCCTCCCTCCTATCACAATCCCGCCTCCCTCGATTTCATCCCCGACTCCTCCTACTGCACGAGGCTGCCGTGCAGAAGGGTTGCGGCACTCGCCCAGCAGCTGTGAACTCGACTCGCGCCCTCTCCAACGCCGCGTAGAGAGAAGCCCCTGCCACCGCGAAGAAGGCGGGCGACAAAGAGCGCGCCCAAACAACGCCGCGCTCGGCCCTGACCTCCGCCACTTCAGCGCCAGGCAGTTGAGCCCCGCGCGCGGTGGCACCGCCGTGCCATGCGGACGCCAACCGCGAGAGTTGCGGCAGACGTGCGGCCGCCTCCGTGAGGAGCGAACGAGCCCCGGTCCAGCTCGTTGAAGTCGCTGGCCACGTCCAGGGAGAGGACTGCGGCCTGGGGGTCCTTCTCTGGCGCGGCCGCCAACGCGCGGCGCGCGCCGTACTGGTGCCGTCCCGCTGCTGCAGCAATGAGCTCTTCGTGCGCCGTGGTAGCCGCCTTCGCCGCCAATTGGCGCAGTGGTCCTCCGCGCGCCAGGGGCCGCGCGCCGCCGGTCGGCTTGAGCAGCGGTGGCAAGCGCCCGGCAAGGACGGCCTGCATTGCGCGCTCGGGGGCCCAGCCCTCCAGGACGAGGGCGAGCACCTGTGCCGGCGCGTCCTTTCCCTCCTCGTGGCCGCGTGGGGCCGCCCAGTGCCTGAGTCGAGCGCCTGACGGCCCGCCAGGGTGGCGCGGGTACTTCCCAAGAGCGCCCGCTGCTTTCTCAGCGGCGTCGGGTTCCCAAGGCGCGGGCGGCGCCGCGTCGGGCGACGGCGGGGTGCGAGCGCCTGGCGCTTCAAGGAGGGCGGCGAGGTCGCGGGCCCAGGCCCCGCCGCCAGCTTGCTCGGGCCTGCGGCGGCCGCGGCGGCCCAGCAAACCTCGCCCAGCACGGCGAATTCGTGCGTGCGGCGCGCCAGTGACGCAGGGCTGCGGTGGGTCTGACGGTCGGCGGCGGGATCTCCGGGTCGCGCGCCACTGCCGCCCGCGGCGCTGCCCAGTCGGCTGCGCAAATCTGGCGGAGACGCCCAAGCAACTCTTGTGCGGCAGGCGGGCGGTCCTGGCTGCTGCCCACTGGCAGGCTGGCGAACAGCAGCCGCGGGGGCAATTCGAACCGGGCCCTGGATCGCGGGCTCCACCGCCACCGTGCGCAAGGCCGCCGCGAACGCGTCGGCGACGGCCTGGTCAGGCTGGCCGGGGCTGCCAGGTCGGTCGGTCGGTCGGGGGAGGTCGCCCGCTTCGGCTGCCAGAGCGTGCCGCGGCTGGGGATCGTTGGAGGGGGCCTCGGTGGCGGCTGGTGCGTCCCCTCCTGGCAGCGCCGCGAAACCTTCCACGCTGCCCGGGGGGATCCCGCCCGCAATGCATGCGGGGGGCCCGAATTACCAAACACGACTTGCCCGGCTCGCGGGCTGGGCCATATTCGGAACGAAGCTTTGGCAGCAAACCTGGCATGCCGCGAGGTCTTTGCGCGGGGCCAGCAAGCTGGCGACCCGCGCGCGCGCCCGCGAAGGGCGCCCGGCAACGGCCGCCGCGGGCGGCCCGTCGGCAACAACGGCGCCAGGGGCGCTGGCGGCGCCAAAGGCGCCACCAAGGGGGGCTGCCGGCAGCTGCGAGCTCGCCGCTGCGTCGCGCTGGGAGGATCTTCGTCGCCATCGTCATCGAGATCGGTCATGCCGCCCACGTCGCACGCCAGAGGTCCCTCTTTCCTGCGCCGTGGGCGCCTCCCTCCTCTCGGATCCGCGGCCCAGGCAAGGGCGGCCCGTGGCGAGGGGGGGAAAGACGAAGGCAAAGGGGAGAACGAATAGGAAGGGTGAGGCGGGAAGGCCCGGCTGGGCAAGTGGATTCACCCTCCCAATTCTGACAGGATCCTCCTCCTCCTCATCCTCCTTCTTCTCCTCGTCGTCCAACTCCTCCTCCTTTGCTCTTCACTTCGTTTGCTCTCTTCCTCCTCCACTTTCTCCTCCCCCTCCTAATCCTCATCCTCCTCCTCCGCCCCTCCCACTTCTGCTCCCTCCTCCTCATCCCCCCCTTCCTTTTCTACAGCTCCTCGTCCTTCTCTTCGTCCTCCTCCTGCTTTGCTCAGCTCCTCCTCCTCCTCCTCCTCCTCCTCCTCCTCCTCCTCCTCCTCTACTCCTTCCATGCCTGACTCGCTCCTCCTCCTCCTTTTTCTCCTCCTCCTCCTCCTCGTCCTCCTCCTCCTCTTTCCTCGTCCTCCCCGTCCTCCTCTTCCTCCTCCTCCTCCTCTTCTTCCTCCTCCTCCTTCGCCAACTTACATGCTTGTTGCGCGACTTGAAGAACAAATCATCCTGCTGTGGAATCTCACTACACACCGACAAGACCAATATTCTCACCAACGTCAGCCGGAGGGCTTGCAGAACAATCACGCACATCGTCTTAGATGGTGCACGCATAGACATTCTACCCAACGACCAGGAGTACGAAATACTTGGGCAGAAAGTTATCGTTCCACGACTTCCACGGACATATGCAGAAAAACAGGGTCGCCGCTGGATGGTCGATGTTTCACAAACTACGGTGCGAAATTACCAACAAAAAAGCTCCCATTGCACAGCAAACTCCGACTCTTCAACGGCGCGATCACACCATGCGTTATGTACGGTTGCTCTTCGTGGACACTCACCAAGAATATGCTCATCACGCTACAACGAACACAACGGAACATGCTCCGACTGATCATAAATACGCAGAGAAAACGGAACACGCTGGAAGCAAGCAGGCAGACAACACGCGCCGGCTGCAACACCAACAACGGTACACGTGTCGACGTCGACGACACCGAATCCAGCACGACACCAGGACCGACAACAGCACCAGACGACGACGACGACGACGACGACGACGACGACAGCACCAGCACCAGCACCGACCACAGCACCAACACCAACACCGAACACAGCACCAGCACCAGCACCAACACCAATCGAAAACAGCGCCAACACCGACAATAGCACCTGCACCGACAACAGCACCAGCACTGACAGCAGCACCAGCACCAACACCGACACCGACACCAGCACCGACAACAGCAACCGACGGACACAACGACGATGGATCTGAGTCTTGGGTTCATTTCATACGGAAAAGAACCTCCACCTCTTTGGCACACGCCAAACGAGCACGAGTCGACGATTGGACCGGCGTATACTTCAAGCGAAAATGGGCGTTCGCAGTACGCGTGGCCAACCACGATCACGACAGGTGGACACGACTGACTGCAAGCTGGGACCCATATACGGCAGGTTCGCGTCGTGTCGACCCCAGCGTTGGTTTCTGACACCGCAGGGATCGTTCAACCTTGAACGATCGGCCGTTCCCGCAACGTCCAATCGTTCAACATCGACCGATTCTGGGTCGCCGGCGGCGTTCAACGTTAAACGCCGCGGGCGGGGTCGCCGACGGTCGACACGACGCGAACCTGCCGTACACACGACCTACGCTTAGCCTTTCGCCGACATGGCGGGCAACAGAAAACTTTGGCATGATGACGTTGTATCTTATCTACACGACGTGGCCGACACCGACAACGATTCCAAATGGTGGGTGTTGGCCCAGAACCTACCATGGTGGAAGACTCGTGAAGAAGGCTTCGTGGACTATATGCGTCGCTTCCTCCACTCCTGCAACTACAGCGAGTGAACCTTCTGGCGCTCCGGCGCCCCCGCCGGGCTCTCATAGGGCCGACCCTCCAGGACGTTTTTCGGCGCTCTCTTTCTCTCTCTCTCTCTCTCTCTCCTCCTCCTCCTCCTCCTTCCTCCTCCTCCTCCTTCCTCCTCCGCCTCCTCCTCCTCCTCCTCCTCCTCCTCCTCCTCCCTCCTCCTCCTCCTCCTCCTCCTCCTCCTCCCTCCTCCTCCTCTCCTCCTCCTCCTCCTCCTCCTCCTCCTCCTCCTCCTCCTCCTCCTCCTCCTCCTCCCTCCTCCTCCTCCTCCTCCTCCTCCTCTCCTCCTCCTCCTCCTCCTCCTCCTCCTCCTCCTCCTCCTCCTCCCTCTCCTCCTCCTCCTCCTCCTCCTCCTCCTCCTCCTCCTCCTCCTCCTCCTCCTCCTCGTTTGCTCGACTCCAAGATTCCAATATTGCCAAAATGGAGGTCCGCGCGCGCCGTGGCCCCCCGGAACCCGCGCATGGAAGGGCTGCGCGCCCCCTGCCTGGCGGGCAGCAAGGTCTCGGAGCGCCGCCAATTCGCAACCTGGCCGAAAGAGAAATGCAAAAGTCCGTGTGGTTTCAAGCCCAAAAGAAACCTCTGGACGGCCTTGCGCACCGTGAGGTCGCGGGGCCGCATTCATCTCGGAGTCTTCGGCTCCGATGGGCGCCCCGCCCCCCGCGCTTCAAACGCAACGTGCCACCGTGATGGACGCGGATGTTGAGTCCGCGGGATTCGCGAGTCCCCGAAATTCGTAATTCGGGCGCGACGGGCTTCGTGGCCCAGCAGGCTTTGCCTGAGGTCCGTGCCCCGGCTTGCCTTCTGGACCTCGCAAGGCCTCCGAACTTTGGGATCTCGTTGCGCCTTAAAAATCCTAAATCCGGGGCCCTCGGTCCAGGCTTAATTCTGTTGTGGGCTCGGCGTTTCACGACAAGGCTCATTTCTTCGTCAGGATGTCTAACATGTTCCAGAACCCCTTCTGAGAACTTAAAGATCTTGGTCGCGCGGCCGGCAGCTGCATCGGCGCCGCGGTTGGCCGCGTAGAAAACGGGGTGGTCGGTGCCGGAATCAACATTTTCGATCACCTCATGCTTTTTGGTCTCGTGGAAGGGGAAAGGGTGCTCCCTGGGCCCCGCGGCCTCCCAAAACTGCTTCCAGATATCCGGATTCGCCGGATTATTCTAATTCTGGCCCCGATGGAAGCCTGTGGAATCGGACTTGCTGTCGGTGATAATGCGAACGTGACAGTGCACTCGGAGTGCAGCGACGGCGGCAACAAGCTCCCCCCTGTCGATGGTCTGCCTCCCTGGGGCGGGCCTGCAACGTCCCCTGAAGCCAAATGTCGTCATGCAAGGCCAGGCCCCATCGAATCCTCCTGGGCCTCAGGTCGGAGCTGTCCTTGTCGCCAGACGCACCGATGCCGACTAGGCGACGTTGATTGACATAGTAAGGCGGTCGCAAGACCACCGTGCCCTGGATGTCAAGGATGCCGTGAAAATCCGATACAACATCCACGGCGTGATCCTGCGGCTGAAAGCATGGCGGTCACTTAATCGCAATGTGAGAGCACTCTGCTTCGGCGCGGGCGCGAGCGTGCCGGGGCTGGCGGATGACGGGGCTGCGCGCGGCAAGGGCAGCGAACGTGGCGCTTCCAATAACGACGCGGGGCCGTCTCTTCTTCCTCCCCGCACCTCCAACATTTGAAAGAAGCCTACCCCTTCGTGTCCGCCTGCTACCTCCTGTCCCCGTGCTATATCATCTCTTTGGCAATCGCGCGAGCTGCTGGGGTGCGGGCGTCTCCCCGTGTCGACGCCGCCTTTGGCGCCTGTGCCGCAACAGTGCTCAGATGCTCGGGGCCAATATTTCTGGTGGGTGCAATGGCTGAACTCCTGGATGCGCATGTTTTGATCGTTCCCAGTCCTGGGTCTGACCTTAAACGATCTCCTGGAAAGGCAGGCCCACGTCCAGGCCGTGGTGGCCGCCCACCCGAAGTCCAGAAGCATGGCAATGTCGGCCTGCAAACGCGAAACTACTTTGTTCCACCTCTCCTCCTTATTGCTAGGATTGTCCCAGACTGACCTCCAAGCCCTCGGGGCCGCATTGTGCATTGTAGATTCCTGTCCAGGAAAGTAAACGACATCTGGAAACATCCCAGGGGTATATAGTATCCAGGGTCTGTGTTCAGGGCTGCCCGGGGGGCAAAAGCATAGGCAGCAGTCGTGCACCCCAACTTAGACGTAAGCCCTAGACCTCTGCGTATCTTGCCACGGAGTAGGCTAAGTAGGGTAGGCGCGACTCCGTGACCTTGAACGCCCCGGGGCAACTGAGTCTAGCACCTGTTGAAACACGGACTCGCATCCGCCGACGTCCCCGAGCTTGTCTGGGGATCTTCGCGACCCTCTGCCTGGCGGTGTGAGCCCCGAGACCTGATGTCCCCCAGGGTCGCGTCGCGCCCGAGATCTCTCCAAACATCCCTGAGCTGGGCCTGGGGCCGCAGCTGGCACGCCCCGTGGGCAATGTCACTGCTGGGGGCGTCGAGGGCGCCATGGCGCATATATTCTGTGACAACTGGCAGCCAGCATGCTTGAGCGAGCGCGTGGGATATGCAATATTCAACGGGAAATGTCCGCGAATGACTTGTTCTGATGCCCGCGTGCGCACCCTGTGGTCGTCGACCCGAATGCGGAACTGTAGGCGCCTAGACCGGCGGTGAATGCGGGTCTCCAAACGCGTGCGATTGCCCCCCCCCACCCCCCATGAGCCCCCCCCCCCGGGGGCCCCCTGCCGGCAATTTGACGCCCCTCCCCTCGCCCACTTCGGCCCCGGACTGAACTCGCCCGGGGCGGTCTGGGCCCCCCGGGCTCGGCTTGGGGCCTCCCGAGACACCCCCAAGATGGCCCAAGAAAGCACAAACTCGCCGAATGCTCGCTTGAAGACGCCCAAGATGGGCCCGAGACGGCCCATGAAGCCGCCGAGGCGCTCCGAGACGCCTCCAACAAGCTAGCGAAGAGAAACACAATAAGCCAAAATCGTCAGATTCCCGTGGGGGAACATAGTTTCTGGCCTGCGCGACTCTTCCTCCTTCGCGGCGATGCAAACGGCCCGCGAGGCCGCCGAAGGCGCCCCGAGAGGGCCCAGGAGACGCAAAACGGTTCCAAGTGAAGCCCAAGAGGGGGGCCTCGAACCCAGAATTCCAAATGTCCGTCCGAAGAAACTCCCGGGGGACCCAGCGACGCCCCCAGAGGGCCCCAGGAGGCTCCCAACGGCCACCCAAAAGCAACAATCAACCTCGTTCTGAGCTCACCTGGGGCGGTCTGGGCCCCCCAGGCTCGGCTTGGGGCCTCCCGAGACGCCCCAAGATGGCCCGAGGGAGCACAAAATCGCCGAATGCCCGCTTGAAGGCGCCCAAGACGGGCCCGAGACGGCCCGTGGAGCCGACGGCGCGGTCCAAGACGCCCCCAACAGGCTTGCGAAGAAAAGCCCAAGGAGCCCAAAGCGTCCGATTCCCGTGGGGAAACGTATGTTTTCTTGGCATGTGCGACTCCTCCTCCGTCGCAGAATGAAAGCGGCCCGCGACGCTGCCAAGGGCGCCCCAAGAGGGCCCGAGAGACTCCCGATAGAGCCCCGAAGCAACTATAAACCCGGGACTGAACTCACCCGGGGCGGTCGCACAACGCCCCTACGGCCTCCGACTGCCAGATACGCTCCACAAGCGCACAGCGCACGGCTGGCAACTCAACAGCCATGTCCTCGGCAAGTGCTCTCGACCACGGTTGCGCGGGATCTTCTGGGTCTGCAGGCGCGGTCGGGTGACGCCGCGCACTTGTCGCAGCAGTTGCCGCGTGGAGTTCTCGGGGCCGACGCGGGTCTTTCGATGGCGCGTCCACTCCAACGTTATAGAAAGCCTTCTGCGTCGCGCCCGCCGCGGGGGGGCCGTCATCGCGCCCCCCCGACGTCCCCCGTAGGGGCTCGCCCCCATGCGGCGCTGCGTCCACGTCCATCGAATTCGAGCAGACCTCTGGATCTGTCGCCCCGCCAGACGCCGCTCTTTGCCTTTGCCGTTCTGTCTCATCTCCTGCGCTCTGCGCTTGCGCCCCCCCCTCTCCCTTCTGATTCGCCGCTCCCCCGCCGCCGCCGACTGCCGCCCCGGTCGCGCCTGCTGCGAATTCGCCAGCGCAGCCCGCCCCCGCGCCGCAACCTCCGCCCCTCCACGCGGCCGCCACAGCCTCCCAGCGAGACGCGTTGTCGCTCGCGCCGCTGTTCGCCCCGCCCCGCCGCCGCTTGCGCGCCTCGCCGCTATCTGCCCCGCGCGTCGTTGGGATTGGCGGTGCTGCCGGCGCCCCGGAGTCGCCGCCGCTCGACCCCCCCCGCCCGCCAGCTTCCACGACTATCCGCGCGGCGAGATCCCCGGCGCCCGATTCGGCCAAGGGCTGGCCAGCTTGCGCCGGGCCATCTCCCACGCCGTCGCGCGCTCGCTCGTTCCAGCCCTCATCCTTCAACGCGCTGCCAGGGCGCGCGTCCGCTCCCTTATGGTGACCTGCCCGCGCCCTCTCCACCGTCGCACCATTGCCGTCGGCGCCACTTGCTTCCCGCTCCGCCCTCGCCGCCCCAGCGACTCGCCCTGCCTCGCCGTCAGCGTTCGCGCGTCGCCCTCGGGCATGCTTCGCCGCAGTCGCGTCGCGCCAACCTTCCTGTCTGCTCACTTTTGGGCCGCGGCTGGGTGGGCGACATGTCCTTCGCTGTTCGGATGCTGGGTCGTCGCTCACGCGGCCGCCCCCCGCCTGCGTCGCGGCGCGTGCGCTGCGGGTGCTCGTGACATCTACAGCGCGCGCGTCTCCGCGCCCGCCGGGGGCTCCAACTCTGGGCTCCGCCGCGCGTTGGTACGCGAACACGTGCGCTTTCGCCCCTTGCCGCCCTTCCGTTTCTGCAGGATGCCGCGCAGCGCTCACCGCCCCGTCGCCCCGCAACGACCACTTCTGATCACCGTCGATGGCGCTGGCGCATGGCGCCGTGTAGCGCCCGCCCCGCGCAGTGGCTCTGCGGCGAAAGACGCTGCTCCGAAGCGCGGGGCGCCCCCCCCCCCCCCCCCCTGCGGTTGCCTCCCAGCGCGCCCTCGCGTGCCCACTGTCTAGCCGCATCCCAAGTCCACCTCTTCAACTGTAGCCGCAACACCTCCGGCGCCGCGGACATGAGCGCCACCTTTCTCGCCGATTCGTGGCCGCGCGCGCGGGGGCGCTCCCGCAAGTGGATCTCGTCTAGCTCTGAGTCGCGGTGCGCCTCCTCTATCGCGCTTTGCGTCGTCGCGATCTGAACGCCCGCCGCCGTCGACGCCGGCGCCTGAAGGCGCGTCTGCGGCCGCGCGCCCATCGCGTTCTTGCGTCCGCCGCAACGCCCCCTCCCGCGTTGGGCCACCTCCGCGTTCGCGAACGAAAGAGGGGCCGCTGCCCGCCTCGCTTTCCCGGAGTCCACGAACTCCGCGAGGAATTCGCGAGCGTCCTCTTAAGCGCCCTCGTCGAACACCTCCGTCATTGACTTTGCGAGAACTGGGGGGCCCCTCAAGTCGCATTCAACCTCCCGAAGAGTGGCCCCCAACAGTGCGTCGACATCTGGCCCCCCCCAGACGGACCTGCAACTGCCCGGGTCCTCGACGAATGAAACGCCGCCAGCCCCCCCTCGCGTATTTTGCCGCCAGCAACCCGCGAAGCGCTGCGTTTATCCAGCAATTGTGCCCGGGATTCTCCAACCGCCTCAAAAGCGACGCCGCCGCAGACGCGATGCGCCCACTCCCCCGCCGGGCGCCCTCAGCCGACTGATGCGGCGGCGCCGCTGCGCCGTGCCTGGCGGATGCATGGGCCGCGCGCGCGCGACTGCATCGCGTGAGGCGCGCGAGCGCGCCCGAGCTTCGTCCGCGGCCCGTCGCAATGCCTCGGCAGTAAATGCCGCGCAGCGTTCGACGGCCCTACAGCGCGCTCCAAGTTGCCGCGGCTCCAGACCATTCTGCGCAGCGCGGGGCCCCAACATGCCACGCAAGCGCAGTGCTGCGAGCGCTGGGTCATCGTCCGCGCTGTGGAACCCTCCGCGAAAACGCGCTCCAAGGACCTCCGAGTTTTCCAACCCGCAGAAAAAAACAATGAAAATGCGCTCTGGGGGCCTCCGACACCTCCGACAAACAGAAAAAACTACGAACGCGTGATCCGGGGGCGCCCGGAATTTCCGAACGGCGGAAAACGGCGAAATCGCGCTCCGGGGGTGTCCGAGACCTCCTGCAAGCCGGCAAATGATCAAAAACACCTTTTTCAAACGTCGGCGAGCATTTCCTGCTTCGAAGCTGCAAGGAAGAAGACGGCATGACCAAGGGCGCCCATCGGTGGCACGCGCCGCCGCGAGTCGGGCGTCCGCGGAAAAGCCCGCGCAACAACAATCACGCAGTCTGCGCTTGGAAGCCCAGCTATTGCGGCGGCAGACATTGGCGCGCCATCCACCGCGGCCGGAGACAGCAAAATCACCGCTACGGCAAACAACGGCAGAACAAGACCCGGCACCGCAACCGCAATCGCGCGCGCCACCCTGGCGGCGGCAGCCCGCGCACTCATGCGCCAAGCCTGCGCGCGAGACTCGGCGCGCGCCGCAGCAGCTGCCCCGTCGCCGCGACAGTGGCCAACGGCAGCCCCGCGAGGACAACCGCGACAGCTACCGGCAACATCGCGACGGCGACAGCAGCAAGGGGCGCCGCCTCCACGACAACAGCAACCCTCTTTCATCGGGACAGCCCTTTCCAACGATGCGATTGTGACGTCCTTTCCGACTCGGGCAAGATGTCTGAACGCCAGATTCGGCCACCGCCGCGACCGCGGCCAACGGCCGCGCTCAAGTCACGCGCGCGACAGCGACCAGCAGGGGCACGACGGCGGCTGCGCTCAGCAGCGCCAGGTCGCCCGTCGACCCGCCGCAAAAAAGGCTGACGGCCGCGCCCCCGTTGAAACGGGGAGTATCTTTTGAAAACTGGCGATGGCGACGCCCTTTTGCCAGCCTCGAACGATAACTCTGGCCGCGAGGCCCGGCGCGCGCTGCGCGAGCCAGCGGCGCCGCCGCCGCCGCAGCCGGCTGCCGCGCCGAAGCGGGCGCGGTTCGAGACGTGGCTACACGGGCGGAAAGCAAACCTCAACAGCGGACGCGCCAGTAGGCGAACGAACGAACGTTCGAGCAACCGCGCCGGCGCCCATGCAAAGGCCCTAGCAAACGCGCAATCAGGCGCGCGCGATCCCAGACGGGCGCGCGCGCAGCCGCGTAGCCACGCGGGCGTGCTGACGCGTGCGACGACAGAAACACGGACGATCGGAAAGACGCCGACCAACGGCGACTGGCAACCGGCAAGTCCCCCAGACGGACGCGCGCCGACGGCGGCAATGTAACGCTGCAAACGCGTCGATTGGCAGACCGTCGAACACTTGAACGACGCCCCTTCGCCACCTCGGAAATGAAAACGCCCCTCTGCCAACGCTTCGCCCCTGTGCAGGGGGGCGCAGCGAGCGCCAGGAAAAGCTTGCGCAGTGGCCCCCAAGGAAACACAACAGGATACCCTCAGCGAGTGAACCGCGCGCGCAGAGGTCTTCAGGCGGCATCCGGAACGTCGGGCGGCCGCGGCTCGATCGGCCGCTCGCGTCGTCGTCGCACCGTAGGCGGCCGCGACTCCGAGGAGGCGCCTGGCCGCAAAGGTGGAGAAAGCTTCGTGAACCTCCTGCCCTCCCGCGCCTTGATCCCTGAGAACGGGCAGAGCAGCGCCTCGCATCGAGAGACGCGCTCGCGCAGCGTCTGGCCAAGGCAACGACAGTCCAGCAAACGCGACAAAACGTATCAACAGCCGTGTGACGTTCAGCTGAGTCCTTCGGACAGCACCCCGCGAAATCGTTCTGTCGCGTCGACAAGGTATGGATCCCGTCCGCGCCATGCCGCGCACGGTAGCTGAAGGGTGAGGCCTGAGCGCGTCCCCCGACGCGTCCGCGAGGCTGAAGCCCAAACTTCCGACGTCTCTCACAACATCCGCCGACCACTCGTGGGTCTGCAGGCGCGTGAGATTGTCCCCCCCCCCGTGCCCTGCTCCGAACGACCCCGAGCGATTCCCCCCGAGTCCGGGCGAACGCATCATTAGGGGGTGCAGGCTCTTCCGGGTGCGCACGGCTCCACAGGCAGCAACGATCGCCCCGAATCGCCGGAAGATCAACCCGAAACGCTGCAGATGACTTCCAGACGGCGCATGCCGCCCAAGATGATGGCCCCAAAACGGCCCCAAAGGGCCCGAAGAGGCCTCCAAGAGGAAACCCCCAAACTCAAAAGTCATTGTTTTGTCTGTCAAGTTTGTAAATTCGGACCCGCCCGCTTTTCGGCTTTCCAATGCTACCAGACGGCCCGCGAGGCCCCCGAAACCGCCTCAGGACAACCTGTGGCGGATGTGACGAAGGGGGAGGACCGGGGGAACAGTAATATCGAAGAGGGATTTGATGGGGAACGACATCGAGGAACAGACGAATGCAATCAGGGAAAAATCCACCGCCCCCTTGTGGGTCTCTAGGCGTGGGAGATTCTCCCCCCGTGTTGTCATGCCCCCCCCAAACGAATCCGAAATTTGATTCCCGCCCCCCCGGCCCAAGGCAAACGCTTCATGAAAGCATGTAGGGCTTCACCACGACCCACGCAGCCCCAAACCGCACCCAAGACAGTGGAAGAGCGACCCAACAAGCCAAGTCTTGCTCCCCTGTAAGCGAGCAGCAGCACCGCACATCGCGGAACCGAGAGTGAATGAAGGGGTCGGCGGGTGTGGCGTAAGCCTAATACAATCATAATAAAAGGATATCCTAAAGAAAAACACGATCAAGAAAACAACTCTGACCACATCCTCACCCCAGGCCACCCGGACTTGGAACAACCGATGTCGGAGGTAGGGCACGAACCGCCTTGTGGACCACCAACCAACGCCAGGGCCAGGGCAGGCTTAGACCATCCGAACTCCGCAGCCGATTTAATACAAACCTGCACGTAGATGGTGTCGAACAACTTTTCCATGTCAAGCAAAGCTTCGGCCATCGGGATTCTTTCAATGTCAGCGATTTCGCCCGCAATTCCTGAAATCACTGCAGCCTTCAAGGGCTCCTTACCTGTCAAGGCCTGGCCCCCAAATCCTGCTTTGGCTGTCCCACTCCCGAAGCGAAACAGCTTGCACATTACTCGGTGTAAGGCCAGACGTCAGCGTCAATGGCCTGTCACATACCGCATGCTTAGCCTGGAGAAACATGCAGTTGACAAGCACCTGGAGAGGAAACTGCACAGTCGAAATGATAGAGTTGACCAAGGTAGCAAAGAGCAAGCAGCCTCCGGGCGGCAGGAAGAGAAAGCCTCTCACACTTCAGACGTCTCCAACCGGTGCCACGGCCGGGATTACAGGGAGATAACCTCGAAGGCCTTCTGGACACCCCAAAAGAAAAACTCCAAATCCCATCTGCCCGTCGAAGACCTCCTCTTCCTCCTCCTCCTCCTCCTCCTCTGCCCCCACCGTTTCTGACAACCTCTTCCTCCTCCTCCTCCTCTTCCTCCTCCTCCTCCTCCTCTTCCTCCTCCTCTTCCTCCTCCTCCTCCTCCTCCTCCTCCTCCTCTGCCCCTCCCGCTCCTGACAACCTCCTCGCTGCCCCTCCCGCTCCCGGTGCCCCCCTGTCGCCTCCGCCGGCAGAGACGCGCGCGCACTTGGCTCACCACGCCGTGAAGCTGCTGATCGACTGGCGCGGCGCCCGCGCGCGGGCGACACGCGGCCCCGGCCCCGGGCCCCATCATCAGCATCATCATCATCATCATCATCATCATCATCATCATCATCATCATCATCATCAGCATCATCATTATCATCGTCATCAGCATCATCATCATTATCTTCGTCTTCATCATCATCATCATCATCATCGTCATCACGATCATGATCATGATCATGATCGTGATCATGATCATCATCATCATCATCATCAGCATCAGCATCATCAGCATCATCATAATCATCAGGATAATCCTTATCCCCATCCTTATTGCCACCATCATCATCATCATCGTGCTCACCCGCATCCTCATCCTAATGAAAAACAATAACCGCCAACGCCATCATCATCATCGTCATCATCATCATGCTCATGGTCATCGTCATCATCATCCTCATCCTCATCTTCACAATCATGATCATTATCATCATCGCCATCATCACGATCACTATCGTCATCATCATGATCATCATCAGCATCAGCACCAGCATAATCACCACAACCATCATCATCATTATCCTCATCATCATCATCATCGTCATTATCATCGTCATCGTCATCAACCTCGGCATCACCATTACCATTATCATTATCATCAGCACCCTCATCAAATTCTCATGATGATCACAATCATCATCCTCCTCATCCTGATCATCATAATCACCACCATCACCATCGGCATCATCAGTATCATCAGTATCTTCAGCAGCATCATCATCACCACTGTCATAATCATCATCCTCATTATCGTGATCATCATCATGGTCATCATCACTATCATCGTCGTCATCATCATCATCAC
The DNA here is from genome assembly GCA_963575745.1 of Prorocentrum cordatum. Taxonomy (NCBI): domain Eukaryota; class Dinophyceae; order Prorocentrales; family Prorocentraceae; genus Prorocentrum; species Prorocentrum cordatum. The sequence goes on along the minus strand of CAUYUJ010002080.1, from coordinate 485,000 downwards.
TTTCAGCATCATCAGCATCATCCTCGCCACCCACATCCCCATCCTCATCATCCTCATCATCATCCTCACCCGAATTTGTATCCTCACCCTCGTCATCCTCACCATCACCATCATCATCATCATCATCATCATCATCATCACCATCATCATCATCACCACTACCACCATCACTATCACAATCACCACCATAATCATCATCAACAACAACATCACCATCACCCCTGCCTGTCCCCCTCGCCCCCCACTGCAACCCCCCATCCCCTTCGCCCTCGCCCCCTCGCCATCCCCCTCGCCCGCGTCCTCTCCGATACCGCTCTTCTCGCTCGTGCTCGCCCTCCGCCTCTCCTCCCTGCCTCATCCACCGCCGTCGGCTGCTCTTCCTCGCAGTCGGTGCCGTGGTCGTCGTCATTCTCTCCCAGTGCAGCCCTCCTCCTCTTTCTCCTCGTCCCCTTTTCTCTCCCTCCTCCGTCTTCCTCCCTCCGTCCTCCTTTTACCGCACCCCCTCGTCGTCCTCCTCCTCCGACTCCCCACTCATATTTTTTGTTTTCTTTTCCTTTCTGCAACTCTTGCACGACTTCCTCATAAAGAACACCTCGGCGTCGCAACACCAAACGTGCTGGTAAGGCGGGCCATGCGTTTCGCCTGAGATTTCCTCATAATCGTTGTTCCTGAATATTGAATGGCCCAACAACTACAAGGATGGAGTGTGCTCCGTTTTCTACATGTTGCTATCGCGCCGCGCGCATGTGTCTGAAGTACCTGCAAAGGTTAGACAGATGTACGGGGGTGGTCTTAACTGTGCTTCCCGCGTGAACGCTGATCACATTCGCCTCAAAGGGGTGCAACAATTACGCGGGTGGGTGTGCTATGGGTATCAATATGTTGCCCCATCCTTATGGCGCGACCCCTATGGGAACCGAGCGGGTGGGAAAAGAGAACGGGCAGCGTGTTCATCCACTTCTGGGGACCCCCTCTCGCCTGGGATCCCCCTGGACCCAGGCCAGACTACAGTGTGCCTAATCTGGACACTCGGCTGTAGGAACCCGTGCGGGATGGGTGGGATTCCAATGATCGTGCCCTGGGCATAAGTCCGGTGGGGTTCTGAAGGACGTCTGAACCCGAAATCCTGGCCGTTCGCCTCGTGGCTATGCTGACCTGTAAACCTGATCGGACAAGAGCGTGAAGCGCCGCTTTAGTCTAATGGGCGTATTGGGCGAAGAAGAAAATCAATACGAAGGCAACGAGGAGTCGATGGCGAGGACGACGTGGCGAACGTGAGGATAACGAGGAGGAGCATGAGGACAACGAGGAGGAAGAGAAGCACAAAGACGAGGACGAAGATAACGAGGGCGAGCACGAGGAGGAATGCGGAGGGCGATGACGACGATGACGACGACGACAAAAGACAGTAAGAGGTAATTGGAGAAAAACGTTGCTCTGGGCGCCGCGCGGGGTTGTCTTGGGGCCTGTTGGGGGCTTTTTGGGGGTCTCTTGGGGTCCTCTTATGGGCTCCTGGGGTCTTCTTGGGCTATCTGGGCGCGTCGTGGGGGTCTGTGGGAGCTTTCTTAGGCCGTCTCGGCGCCATCTTGGGGCCGTCCTGCGGCTTTCTTGGGCCTTTTGGGGGCCTCCTGGGGCGCTCCCGGGAGTCTCTTGGCGCGTTCTTGGCCCTTCTCGGGCCGTCTTGGGGTTCTTGTGAGCTGTGTGGGTGGCTCCTAGAGCGCTCTCGGGGGTCTTTTGGGGTCTTCTTGGGGCGCTCCTGGGGCTCTCCGGGGCGTCTGTTGGGCCCCCTTCGGGCCGTTGGAAAGCCCCGCAGTAGCGATTCGAACACGACGTCGGTTCGTTGGGCCGATGTTTGGAGGATGCCTGAGCGAAACGGCCATTTTTCAACAATCCGCTAGCGTGGTTCCAAAGCGCGCCCCGTGCCCCGTCATTAATTTCCACCGCCGACAAACGACCCACGCAAAGGGCGCTTCCTTTGAACCGTAACCCCAGATCAAGAGGTCTCGCGAGCACTCGCAAGGCCAACTGCGTGGTCAACCCGCGCGCGTGCGCATCCACAGACGTCACGCACGAAGCTTCCCACCCTTTGGTGGGGGGCTCGCGCACCGGCACCTGGCCCTCTGACCAGGGGGCTGGTGGCAGGCAGGGGGGACTCAAACGGCTCAGCGCTGCAGGCGCAAAGAAACATGGAACGGCGATGCTGGAGCCGCCCTTGCCAGCAGCGCAAAGCCGGCAACGCTCCAGGATGGCGAAGCGAGGGCGGCATACAGACAGATTGACCACCTGTCTGCGGGCTGCGGGCCGAGCCAAACTCAAAGTCACCAGCGCGGCAGGCCTGAGGACGGGGAACAGACAGGAGACGCGCCAGCGTTGGAAAAACGCACAAGCAAATGGTGCAACAGCTGAAACCTCACCTGGGCCAGCGCAGCAATACATGGCCGAGACGAAGCACTGCGATCACTGTCGGCTCTCACGAACCGCGGAGAAAAACTGCACCACCTTCCATGCTGCTTGATCCGAAGGTCACGGAATTAGTTGGTGTAGTCGACCGCAAACCACCATATGTAGGCGCACGGGAAGCCAGGCCGCTTGGTTACTGTCGGGTCCCACGCGAGCCATCTGGTGAGCGCGATGCCCGCTTTGTTGTACAGCCGGGGACATACCTTGCTGAGGGTCCTCAACTCCGTTGCGTCGAGGTAGCAGATGCGTCGGTCCTTGGGCTGGCATTTAACGTGCACGATGGCCTGTAGTGTCGGGGTCATCCTGAGCTTCCTCGAGCCAAATGACCGGGCTCCAGCAAAACAGGGGGAGGATCGAGTCCCCGACGCGTCCCGACACTTGGGCACCCACGCATCTCCTGTGGCTGTTGCAACTGCTGTGTCGCCGAGTTGAATAACCCCATAGCGTCGGCCTGCCACGGCACCCTGGCCTTCATGGAGATCGGACCACGACCGCGCTCGCCCTCCGGCGAGAATGGCACGGCAGGCGCGGTGATAGTTCCTTGTGCTGTGCACTGGCTCGCTCCCATCATCGGCGTCAGTCGATGTCGTGGAGCTCCACGGTGATCGAGCCGTCGCCCAACGCTCGGCCCTCCAGCGTGGATTGAGTCGGCTAGCGATGGCGGGAAGAATAATAATAATACTAATACAAAGAATAAGAAGAATAATAATAATAATAATAATAATAATAATAATAATAAGAGAAACGATACACATCATGTACTGCCATCGACTGGGAGGCATGCTGCGCGGGGGCTTGCGAACCCGCTGACACAATGAAAATCGCCATGAACGCTCGAGTCAGGGCCTTCCAAGGGCGATTCCCGTCATCCGCCACCGCGTCCTGAGGCGCGAGTTGGAGTGTCCTCAAGTCCTTTGCCTAATCCCTGCAGCCTCACTCGTCAATCCGGAAGATTATTTGAAACAACCCGACCCGAAATTGCTAAATCTTCCGGGGGCCCCATCGTGCCCCCGGGAATCGCGTGACTTTTCCGGGGCCAAGGGGGCCCCGAGACGGGCCGGGAGCGCCGCGAGAGGCCCCCCAAACGGGCCTCGAACGACCGCTCCCAGATGCCCGAAATGGCCTGATGACGGCTGACATAGGTGCCAAAACGCCCGAGAAGAGGCTAACATCGCCGAGCTCCCCCAGGCAAGCGCGCACTCTTCGCGCGTGCGGCTTTCGGGACTCGCAGCGTTCACGGCGGCCACCCAAACCGCGCCCAAAATGGCCCAGCAGGCTCCTGCACAAGACGGCCCAAGAGGCGCCCCTGACGGCCCAAGGCGATCCCCAAACGGCCTCAAGTGGAGCCCTGGAAGGGGAGCCCGAACCGACAATTCGAGATGTCCGCCCCAGGATATACCCAGAAGATCGGAGAGGCCACCCAAGGTGTCCAAGGGGCCCCCAAACGGCACCCAAGATGCTTCAAACTGCCTCCCAGAAACCCCCTGGAAGGTGAGGGGTGGCTGGAGGCGAGCTTGATCAAGGCGTCGGTGTGCTCGGTGCGCCAAGTTGCGAGTGCAGACGCGGGGCACAGCGGTGCCCCGACGTGCATAGCTCAGCGCGTGGTGGGCGCAAGCGAGCCATGCCTCTGCCTTTGCGCGCGCTCCGGCGCGCAGCTGGGCATGCCAACGACTGGCGCGCGCTGCAAGAAGCGTAGGTGCGCGCAGGCATAGCACTGCGCGCGCTGGCGCCGCCAAGCCCAAACAATGCCCCAACGTTCGTAGCACGACGCGTGGTAATGCCAAGGCATACCACGCCGTGCTTGCGCAGCTGCATCACTGAGAGCTCCTGGCGCGCTGAGAAGCACATGGGTGCGCATAGGTGGCGTGCGCCGCGAAGCAGGCGCCGCCGCGCACCGACAATTCGCATTTGTGCTCCCCACCAGTGAATCCTGAGTGATAGGACAACTGCCACTGACGGGACAACCGCCCACACTTCTCTGTCCGAAAAAGCCGTCGCAATGTGGGTGCGCAGGTTGCCGCCTGGCCGCGTGCCTACAGCGAATGTCGCAGCGAAGCGCGTAAACGTGATCTCACTGTCGAAAAGCATTACAAACGTGTCGGCGCGCCTGAAACAACGCACTCGGGGCATGGTTGTGGGCAACGTCGTAACGTTCCCGTGGGCTGGCGTTCCATATCGCATAGCCTGCAGCTGCTTCTGTCCTCACAGCTGGATCCCTGGCCTTTGCCTCATCGTATCAGTGGGCCTCCGGGGAAAAGTGTCCGTGAACTTACAGAACAGCCATACGCACAGGCTGTACAGGGAATGGACGGTGGATCCAATGAAGAGATGGGGGAATGCGCGAGTGTGCGTCCACCTGGCACTCTGCGCAATCCGTGGATCGCGAACTGGGATCCGAGCGGATGGCATGGGTGAAGGGTACCAAACATGGCGGCACTACTAACGCGAAGGATAGCAGAGCGTATGTGTTTGTCCCTTCAGCAATTGTATAACGCGTGCGCGTTTGACCCTCGGTGGCGGCGGGCGCGCGAGCGGGTTCTATTCGAGGGAGGAAGAGGAGGAAGAGGAGGAGGGGGAGGAGGAGAAGGAGAAAGAGGCGGGAGTTGAAAAAATACAGAAATGATGATGATGATGATGATGATGATGATGATGATGATGATGATGAGGAGGAGGAGGAGGAGGAGGATGAGGAGGATGAGGATGCTGCTGATGGTAATGATGACGAAAGAACGAACGCGCCGAGTCCGCTGGCTGGTCGGCCAGCAGGCCCCTTGGGGGCAGCGCGGGTGGGCCGGGGACCGTTTACTGCTCTTGCTGGACGAAGGCGCGTGTCCCATGCAGAGTCGGAATCGGAACCGGAGTCGGAGAGATGGGAAAGGACTAAGAATCGGGAAAAACCATAACAGCCGGAGTCGGAACCTGCGGAATACCTTCAACCATTCCGCCAACATAAATAATCAGGGTCGTGAGCTGGAGTCGAAAAGACGGGAGCTGGAATCGGAGCCGGGGTCGGGGAGGCGGGATGGGAGCTGGAGTCGGGGAGGCAGGAGCTGGAATTGGAGCCGGAGAGACGGGAGCTGCAATCGGAGCCGGAGTCGGAGAGATGGGTTGGGCGCCAGAGTCGGAAACCAGGGAGCTGGAATCGGAGCTGGAATCGGAGAAGTGGGCGCCGAAATTGGAAACGGAGTCGTGTAAAGATGGACGGGAGCTGGAGGAGGAGGAGGAGGAGGAGGAGGAGGAGGAGGAGGAGGAGGAGGAGGAGGAGGAGGAGGAGGAGGAGCAGCAGCAGGGAGCAGCAGCAGCAGGGAGCAGCAGCAGAAGCAGCAGCAGCAGGCGATCGCGAGGGCGGAGGGGGCGCAAGGCGGTGGCCGCGCGCGCCAAGGCGGCGGCGGGCCTCGCCGGACGCGGCCGCCTGGGCTTCGGCTCTGGCGGTGGCGTCTTCGTCGCTCCGCAGCAGCAGCGCCGACAGCGGCTGCAGGCCACCGCTGGGCCTGAGCGGGCGGCAGGAACGACAAGGGCCAGCGGCAGCCCCTGAGAGCTGGGCGCTGCCACTCCTACGCAAAGGGCGCTTTCGCCCCGTCCCGGGTCCCAGGGCCTCAGGGATCACAGGTCGATCCGGCCCGAGAAATGCTAGAGGAAAATGGGGCCCAAGGCTTGGGTCGTGATGTTCGTGACGCAACTTCTTCGCCCCTGCGGCGGCGGCGGCGGCGGCGGCGGCGCCAACGCCGACGGCGGCGCCGTTGCGCTGCGGCCGCAGCGCCAGCAGCAGCGAGAGGCGCGGCAAGGGCGGCGGCGGCGATGCCAGCGACTGCGGCGAGGAGCCTGGGAGGGTCCGTGGGACCTCGGTGGGCAGAGAAGACCAGAAATCTCAGCGACGGCTTGATCTTGGCCGCCCGGAACGCGGACCGGGACCGCCGGATGCACTGCGTCAGCTGGAACCACCGGAAGCCGCAGCCCTGGTAGGCGGCCTCCACGTCGGCGTCCACGTAGAGGCGGCCTTCCTGTTGGAGGGGGCAATGCGCACCCCAGGGCAAGAAAGCAACATGCTGAGTACGAAACGCACATGAGCACAAAATCACTATGATGTGGTATCGCAACACTCTCTGACTGCGATCCGCCACGCCGTGGCCGATGACACGGTGTCATGCCACAGCGCTGGCAGGGCCTTCACCCCCCCCAGCTGCTTCGCAGGCGTGCTTGTAAACTTCCCAGAACCAGGTTGCAAGTGTGCGCTATCTCGTTCTCAGGGCGGGAGGGGGAAGGAGAGAGGGAGAGTGCTGAATCACTGCGAACCGCACAGCATTGTCACCTAGCTTTCTGGCGATGTGACTACGAATTTGAAACTGCCCATGATGGAGTCCGAGCAGATGGGGTCGGAGGATCGCACCGTATCGCGGATGCATCGGCGATGCAGTGGCGGTGATTCAGCGACGTTGGCGATGCATCGGCGCCGTCGGCACGGAGAACATCGGGCTCCACATCGAGTCGTATCGCCGATGCATCGGTGATGCGGCGCGATCCACCGACCACATTGAATCACTCCGGCCCCGTCTGGGAGGCCTGCAGCGATGTGACCAAGACAACGAAGCCTGGGTAGTCGAAGCCAATCTGGCGCCAATCTGGCAGGCCCAATCTGGCAAGCGGGGGCAATCTGGCGAGGGAGCCAACGCGAATCCAGTCTGGCGAATAACCCAAATCATCCAGTTTGGCCGGGCCAGATTGGCCCTTGGGGCCCAATCCAATCTGACAGTCTGGCCTTCGACTGCCCAGGAAGCAGTCCTGGTCTGGGCTCCGTGGAGCCACCGAGGCTTGGCCCGCGGGCGGTCCAGGGTGGGGCCCCGAGGGCCCCTCTCCTGCCCGGGTGCGCCCGCTCTGCGGCACTCCAAGTGCAGTCGCGCAGCCTCCTGCCTCGGGGGGGGGTGAGGAGGAAGGGGGGGGCGGGAGAGGAGACCTCGGCGACAAGGGACCTCGGCGCGTCATGGAGGGGGGGAAGGAGGATGGAGGCGAGGAGACGGGAAGGAAGGACTAGGGAGGGGAGGGAGGGAGGGAGGGGTCCAGTGGAGTGGAGTGGACGCAACCACAAGGTGATATCCAGGATTAAGCACCACTCGAGCCTCGAGTTGCCTGTTGACCTCGGGTGAGCACCTTGGGCCATGGACCCTTCCTCAAACTTCGGCGGTATTCTCGTTTGGTACCCCAAAAGGTGCGTGTGCAAAGCGCCTTCATATCCTTGGAAAGAAATTCGTTACTGAAAACCCGCAAGCTGTGCAACATCAAACCTTGAGGCCATCGTTGAAAACCATCCTGTGCCGCCCGCGACTTATGCCGCTGCTCCCGGCCGCTGCCTTTGCTGCTCGTCCCCTCGCCTTTCCCGTGTCCGCCGCATGTGCCATCTCCTTAGTTCCTAAGTAGGTTCCGCCTTCTGCCCTACTGATGGGCCGGGAGGGCCTGGCAGGTGTCGCTAATAATCTCCAGAATTGCCAGCCCAGCCATATGTGGCGAACCACTGCATCCCTTACAGGGATGGTCGTTGTGCATTCAAGGCAAAACCTCCATATCCACCTCCACCTCCACATTTACCTCCTCAGCCTCCTCCTGCCTCCTCCTTTTGCCTCCTTCTGCTGCCTCCCACTCCTCCTCCTCCTCCTCCACCTTCTCCTGCCTCCTGGTCATCCTGCCTTTTACAATTACTCAATATGAATACTACTATCCTTCTTCCACCGATGGCGGCCTGAAAGAATTGGACCCCCCCCGCGTACTGTTTTTTACACACAAGATTCCCGGGAGTTGGGTTTTCGCCTGCGTTTTTTTCAACATGCTGCTCTCGCTGAGGCGAAGGCTTCATTTCTGCTCCCGACTCGTTCCGAATCGTGCTCCCGCTGCAGCGTGGGCCTCATTTTCGGATCGGTGTTTGGCCTCCGTCGTTCAGGATGGCGTTCTCGTCCCAGCGCGGGCCTCTTTCTCGCGCGCCCATCCGCCCGCCACCACCGCGCCGCACCACCACCACCACCACCACCACCAGCACCAGCACCAGCACCAGCACCAGCACCAGCACCAGCACCAGCACCAGCACCAGCACCAGCACCAGCACCAGCACCAGCACCAGCACCAGCACCAGCACCAGCACCACACCACCAGCACCAGCACCAGCACCAGCACCACCACAACCACGCACACACGCACGCACGCACGCACGCGCACCACCACCCACTACGCACGCGCGCGCGCGGAGCAACAGGTCTGCTACGACACGCGTCCGCGTATAGAGAAAATCAGCGCCATGGTAAGGGATGGGAGGGAGGGGTAGGACGCCAGATATGACGCGAGCGCACCTAGCTTGACTCTCTCCTCCTCCTCCTCCTCCTCCTCCTCCTCCTCCTCCTCCTCCTCCTCCCTCCATTCCTTTTCCTTATAAAGAACTTATCCCTGTCGCACCCCAAGGCGAGTTTTCAGGGCGGACCGGGCGTTTCGCCTGACTTCCTCACCATTTATGACCCTGAAGCTTTAAACATGACAAGGGTTTAACACATGGAGGGCGGGTGGTTTTCAAAATGTGGCTCTCGCCTTAGCGCCGTGCACATTCGTTTCAAACATGTGCAGGCGCTTCACGGATTGAGGGCGGGTGGTTTTCAAAATTTGGTTGTCACCTCAACGCCGCGCACATTCGTATTACTAAATCCGCCGGCCCCCTTGTGGGGCCACCAGGCTGTAGGCCGGGAATTTGCAGTTTCCTGTGCCAGTTGCAGCTTCCAATTTCCACTGTTACAGTTCTGCTTCTTGCTGCTTACTGTTCCTTGTTGACTTCTTGCTGCTTTATGCTCCTTGTTGATGGACCGCGCGAAGGGGGGAGGCCCGAAAGGGGCTTCTTACCACGGAGAAATCGTATGCTCTGAATTGCTGGGGTGGGTAAAAATTGGCACCCCTCACGCGGATCGGCGGGGTCAGGGTCCAAAAACAAAAAGGATGTGCCACATTTCTAACATTCCGTGGCACCCCTCACGCAAATCGGCAGGGTCAGGGTCCAAAAAACGCATAGGATTTGCCACATTTCTAAAATTTCCAAGCACCCCTCATGCAGATCCGTAGGATCAGGGTCCAAAAACAAATGGGATTTGCAACGTTTCTAAAATTCCGTGGCACCCCTCAAGCATATGGGCAGGGTCAGGGTACAAAAACACATGGGATTTGCCACATTTTTGAAATTCGGTGGCATCCCTCACGCATGTCGGCGGGGTCAGGGTCCAAAAACAAATGGGATTTGCAACATTTCTGAAATTCGGTGGCACCCCTCACGCAGATCCGTAGGATCAGGGTCAAAAGACACATGGGATTTGCCACATTTCTAAAATTCCGTGGCACCCCAGGGTCAGGATACAAAAACACATGGGATTTGCCACATTTCTGAAATTCGGCGGCACCCCTCACGCAGATCCTTCGGGTCAGGGTACAAAAACACATTGGATTTGCCACATTTCTGAAATTCGGCGGCACCTCTCATGCAGATCCGTATGGTCAGGGTCGAAAAACAAACAGGTCCCGACACTGCTTCACGGCGAAGCCAAAGCCTCATGAACTCGCTCTTCCATGGCCCATTCTCCGAGAGAGGGGGCCGGCGGCAGGGGGCGAAACCCTTGCGGATTGCAAGTTTCACGGATTGAGGGCGGGTGGTTTTCAAAATGTGGATCGCCGCACACATTCGCTTTAAACAGTTGCAGAAGCTTCGCAGATTGAGGGCGGCTCCTTTTTCAAACTGTGGTTCTCGCCTTAGCTCCGCGCGCATTGTTGGTTCTCAACAGTTGCAAGAGCTTCACGGATTCCCATGATCAGCATCGGATTCAGGATTATGAGGGCGCAACAGTAACGTTGATTCGCTGTGTGAAGTCTCAGGAATGGTGTTCTGGCGCGATTCAAGGTCGTCAAGACGCAAGAATCAGGTTGATCTGTGGCGTTGAATGCCGAGAACATTTTTTTTGGCGTGCTGCAAGGACTTCCAACGGTTGTCTTCCAACGGGGCAATTCCCTCGATTGAAAAGATCCGTTGCAGGGGCCCATGGGGAGGGAGCGGAACTTGGAGGGAGAGGGTTTGTCCCAACATCGTTGGTGACTCTTGGCTTTCCACTGGTCCTCCTCCTCCTCCTCCTGTTCTGTTCATACTCCCGATGAGGATGATCCGCGGTGGACGACATGCAACGGTGAGACAGAGAGAAAGGGCGGCCGCCGACAGAAAGAGAGAGAGAGAAAGACGACCACGACCCTGACAAAAGGGAAGGAGGGGAGAGGAGGGCGCCACCCCGCTACCCACCTCCTCCTCCTCCTCCTCCTCCTCCTCCTCCTCCTCCTCCTCCTTCTCCTCCTGATGGCACGCTCGGCCACCCCCCGCTCCTCGTCCTCGCCCACGAGCACGACCGCCCTCCTCCTCCTCCTCCTCCTCCTCCTCCTCCTCCTCCTCCTCCTGATGGCACGCTTGGCCCCCCCCCGCTCCTCGTCCTCGCCCACGAGCACGACCGCCCTCAGGCTGTCCGCCGGCAGCGCGCCGAATATCAGCCCGCGGGCCTCCCGCACGGCCGCGGACAGCAGCCTGCCCTCGGCGGCCTCGCGGCCCACTCCGCGGGGGGGGGGCAATGCGGGCCTCCGCCGCCGACGACGGCGGCGACGACCTCTCATTTGCTGTCCCCGCGGGGAAGCGGAGGAGGAGGAGGAGGAGGAGGAGGAGGAGGAGGAGGAGGAGGAGGAGGAGGAGGAGGAGGAGGAGGAGGAGCATTTGGAGCAGCTGCGCAGCACAGCGAGCAGGGAAGAGAGGAGGGAGGAGGGCGGGGAGCTAGCCAGCCACAGGGCTGGCCGACGCGTGGGCTTTAGCCGTCGCAACTTCTCGATCAACCCCAGCGGTCATGTCCGTCCTGGGAGGGCCCGCGTAGCTGTGACATCTGCCTCCCGAGATGCGGGCGAGGTTCCCGCGGCCCTACCGGAGAGGGTTAGAACGCGCAACACCAAGCTGCCGGACGCCCGCAGAAGCGGTATGCCAGAACGGTCCCAGAAGCCGAGGCGGCGGGACTCGCTGAGGGTCACACCGTAGACAACCAAAGGGTCCCGGAACCGAAGCGACAACATCTTGAGACCACTTCAGGACTTCAGGGCCCCTTCCTAAACGCACTCCGAAACACATCACTCCAGACCTCCTGAACACCTGAAGCGTTTGTCAAACTGCGTGACATGGTGCTTGGGGGTTTCAAAGAGTCCTCGGGCTTGATCGGATCGGTCGCCGCAGCACCCGCTAAAGCCCTGCGGGGCCCCCTCCTGGCCAGGTCAGCGATCATATCCCAACGGTCGGTCGGTCGAGGAAGCGTCCGCGGCCAGACCAAACTCCCAATTGAGTTCGACTGCTTCACCCGCGACGGCGTCGGCCGCAGCGTTGCCAGCAACCGAGAAACGCTCCCGGGGCGTTAGATTAGGAACGCCAGGATCCACCTGGGAGGAACCCAATATCGACTGTGACCTTGCCTCCGCCACGGCTCTCCAGAACCCTTCTGGTGCGCAGCCAAAAATCCCCGCTGCGCCCATCGCAAGCCTGGGCCCCTCCCGCTCTCGCCCCGCGAAAAATGGCCCGTGGTCCGCCACGAAATGGATAGGGCCCACGTACGTATTCAAGGCCAAAGAGTCAGCGGTGAGCTGGGTTATCGGGGCCGTCTGACTGCGGCCAACGATGCCCGCCGCAACTTCTCCGAGAACTTCGAACACGTCACCCTGCTGCTGAATGGCGACAGCTCCTGCGCCGCATCGCCGGCGGCGAGGGTTGGGGAGGGCGCCCGCACGATCCGTCGCCGAAGATCGCTGCGACTGCGCTTGCGACGCTGCAATCATTGGGCGAACGCTCGCGCGCGGAAACGAACCAAGCACCCCGCTCTGACAACAAAAGCGGGCGGGCCAGCTCGGACGGGGCCGCGCCGCTGAGCCGCTGGCCAGGGGGGGCCTCGGCGCCCGCCAATGCCCGACGGACTGGGCAGCAGCTCTCTGCGCAATCCCCGCGATCGCAGTCTGCCTCGCAGAGCCAGGCCCGATGCGCGAAGGTCCCGGGGCGCCTCTTGCCCAGAGCTGCTCCTCTGGAGATCCCGAAGGATACCTACTGGCGCGGTGACATCGTTATCAGGCGAGAGCGCTCTTCTGAATTAATTGGGAGGAAATCTGTGCCGAAATAGCGATTCCTGAATGTACTGTGAGAAGTATCGGGCGCGATCCGTGGTTGTGGTAGTGCAGGGACCAACAACGCGGTTTGAGCATCAAGACTTTCCAGGATAGAACAGCAGGATGCGAACCCCGCGGGGGGAGACACTAACGATCGCCGCCGCGGCCGTCGCCTGGCCGCGCTCGCTGAGCGGGCAACCCTCAGCGAAACGCTCCAGCTCGCGCAAGGGATGCCGCCCTCTCCATGAAAGTCAGAGCCCGCTTCGTGCTGAGAGGCCGCCTCCCACAACTGCGCCCTCAGGTCGAAGCGCACACCGTCCAGGAGCTCAAGCGCCTCGGAATCGCTGGGACCACTGCCTTGCTCGGTAGATGCAGGAAGAGACCAATCCTCCGCAGTTGCACTCACGGCGCGGTGCTGCCACGCAAAGGCCTCTCTGGGCCCCCGCCGCGCGTCGAGCACGGCGGCCCGAGTGGTCGAGGCGGGGCCCTTGACCTTCCGACGCCTGCCCTTGCCCGCGCGCTTAGGAGGAGGAGGAGGAGGAGGAGGAGGAGGACCCAAACAAGAAGGAACGTCAACGGTACGGCGACGGGCGGCCTACACGACACGGAGGAACGGATCCGACACGCCAAAAAGGCGGCAAAACTCGAATCCGACCCGCGCCGAGCAGGGCTTACGAGCCCGAAGACGACTGCCAAAACTTGGCCTGCAAACGGGCCACGAGCGCATCCATTCGAGGATTCCGAATGATGGCAGCAGTGACGGAGGAGGAGGAGGAGACGTCCGCCCACCCAGCCGTCCCACCCACCAACCGCCGAATGAGGTCGGACTCGAGAGGGGTCGGCGCCTGGAGGGTCTCCTCACGCCGACGCGAGTGCGGGTGAAGCCCAGCCTCCAGGCGCCGTCGATCATACGCCCGCTGGGGCGTCAAGGCAGGGCGACAAGTCTTGAAGAGGGCGCCACTCGACCTCTCCTCTGCATAGGCCCCGCATTTACAGCAATACACTAGGACCTGATCGCGTGCCGTCCAGCACGCCCTCAGGACGTGGCCGCCCACCCCTTCACACTCACGCAACTTTACAAGGAGCGGAGGGGGGCCTGGGCACTGATTGAGGGGTCGCTCGTCCTGCTCAGGGCAAGCCCCAAGGCACCGAGCACAACGCAACTTCCAACTCCCCACACGACACCACTCGTGCCACGACACAACACGCGTTATGCTCGGCACCTTGATCTTCTTAAAGGATGGGAGCGGGAAAGCGGGAAGGACCGCCGCCGCCACACGAATGGCGGCGCGGAGGCGTTTGACCATAAGCCCATGCAACTCCGAGGTGGCGGGAGGGGCACGGGGGTGGAGGGAAAGGGCATCCTTGGCTAACAAATCGGCCATCTGGTTGCCACGCGCGATCCTTTCCTCATCAGGTGGGAGCGCGGAGATGGCTTCTTCAGAGCGATGGGCACGGGTATGACTAACGTGCCCGATGTGTGCGTGCCCTGGATGCTGGAGCGCACCACGGCGCAGACCAGCAAAAACTCGGGAACCGTTAAGCTGGGCGGGGGCAGGCTTTTGAGTCAAGCGCACAGCGCCCAAACAATCGGAAAACGGCCTCGTGGTCCCTGGGCCCCGTTGGAAGATGGAAAGCATAGCTAGGGCAAGGTGTTCGGCGGACGGCGCCGTCTGGGGTAAGGACTCCCACACCACACCCTGCATCCTACATCGGACTTCGCACTGCTCAGAATTCTCCAGAAAGACCGCGGCATAAGCCGCTCGATTGAGACGGGCGAATTCAGTTCGAGTTGCACTGCCGTCAACACAAACATCACATCCCGCGCTGAGCTCCTGGAAGGTCTCCTGGGACACAGGGTTGCCCTGGGCATCCTGGAAGACAGGGAACAACTCAGAGGAGGGAGGAGGGAACTCGTCGGGGCGAGGTTGGAACACCAGGAGCCTGGACCACAGGAGATCTCCGGGCTCCTCGCGCGCATCAGCTGCAATCTCTGCCGACGTCGCCTCATCCCTAGCGGCGGCCACAGCAGGGCAGCACCAGAGACGATGATGAATTGAATCTGGCTGGGAGCACAAGGGGCATAGACCTGTTGATTCAAAGCCATGCTGCACAAGGCGGTCCTCGGTCCACATGCCCCCAGCAAAGACGGAGGCTACAACATGCTTTTGCAGCGCCGAGAATTTCTTAGAACGGACAGCTTGGACAATCAAATCTGCGGCAACCTCCTGCCCCTGCCCCTGCGTTAGAGTGGCAGCAAAGCAACGGCCATGATGGCGAAGAATACTAGCATGCAACTGCTTGGCAAGCAAGGCAGGAGAGGTGAAAAACAAATCATGCTCTATCTGGTTGTCATCGAAGAAGGTCTTAAAGTTGGTGAACTTCCATCCTAGGCGATGCAAACACAACATGGCACGGTGAATGGGGCCTGCACTCTTATTCCACTGCGACTGCTGCAAGACTGGAGACTTCGCGGCTACAGCATCCCACGTCTTCTGCAAGAACCTCCACGAGAGCACAACACGATCAGGATGCACAATTGAGTTCCATACTGCCTTGGAATATTGAATGACGGGCGCCACTGCTACCTTCCACGCTGGGTCATCATACAGGAGCATACGAGCGGGTAGCGAGCCTCCTCGGAACGGGACGAGGGCACGTCGTAAAACCAACAACTCTCTCTCCGTCATGCCAGTGACGAGGGAGCCGTACGTAGTCGCAGGGCGCACTCCAGATATATATATCTTGTGAAGTCTGGCCTTGCCAACAGAGAGCCGTCGTCGTAGCGAACGCAGGAAGCCAACACGTCTCTTCATAGCTCGAAACCGTTTCTTCATCCGACACGTAGCGCCAGGCGCAGCACGAGGACGAGCAGGAGCAAAGTCAGCACCGAGCGCAGTGGCAGAGGTCGTAGCAGCCGCTGAGCGAGCACCGATACGAGCAAGCCGTCGATCGAGGTCACGAACGACATCATGGGAAGACCCAAAGACCACCGCCTTGTCGTGGGCGAGGCCAACCTGGAGCTCCTCCCTATAAACGGTGACGAGGTCCTGGGCGGCCTCCACGAGGGCTGGTACGAGGTCTTGTCGGGGGCCCGTCATGGAAACGCAGTCGTCATCAACGTACACGCCGAGGTCCAAGCGGGGGTGCCGCGCCACGAAACCATCTAGGGCCCCGAGGAGGTAGATCTGCACGAAGGCGTCATTGAACACGTCGCCAGCTGGCAACCCAGAGCGGGCAAACTGCACAAGAGGACAGTGATGGGCTCCCAGTCGAACCAGGCGGGGCCCCCTCCAGAAGTTGAACAGGACCTTGACTAGGGGCCGCGGGAGCCCGCACGCCAGCGCACGATCACGCAGGAGCTCCAAGTTAAACGACTCATAGAACTTGAGGCCATCCCACAGAAACCCCGCCGTCTCTTGGTCGATAGCCTGGCCACGTTCAGCGCGGACCGCCGCAAGCCACACTGCCTCCTCAGCTCCCCTGCCTTTTCCAAAGGACCAGTACTTGCGGGAGGACGCTTCCAGGAAGGGCTCCACAAGAGGGCGGCGTGCCTTTTCCCACACTCGCACAAAGGACGCGACGAGCAAAATTGGGCGGTAGCCGCCTTGCGGCTTCTCAAGCAGTGGAAAGAGGAGCCAGAGGAGCTGGGCAGGAAACAAGCCGAGGCGCTCCGAGCACGTGAAAATAATACTGAGCTGCACGAGCGCTGTGTCGCTGAGCATCTCGACATGCCGTGGGTGAAAACCGTCTAGGCTTTGGGCCGTGGATTCCGAGAAAGTCCGAGCCGCCGCACGCAACTGCACACACGTGAGAGCGTCCAGAGCCTCGCGATCGGGAATCCACGCCTCAGGAGGCTCCACCTCCGCATGCCAAAAACCTCCGAGCTTCACGGTCTCCTCCTGTACTAACTGACACGGCTCAGACGTAAACGACCCAGGGACCGAGGAGGAGACCGTGGGCTCCCACAGCTTCTTGATGCGGGTCAGGCGATGCATGCGCCTGGCCGAGCCGCTGAGCGCCAAGATGTGCCACTCCTTCCAGGAGCGGTCTCTGGCTTTGGAGTGCTCCGCCTGGACTTCATCACATTCCGTGGCGAGCTCCTCCGCGAGCGCATCAGCAGTATCCCACCACTCGCTGTCCCCAGGCAAATGCGGAGACCATTGAGTGAGCAGGAGGCGTACTGACGCCAGCGAGCGGTCCAGGCGGGCGCACAAGCCCTCCCCCGCGTGCGAAACTCGCACCGCCAGGAGATGGTGAGCGCCTTCACCCGAGACCCAATCAACATCATCACGACGCGTGAGAGACAAAAACTCACTGAGCATACCGCACATCCATTGCCAACAGTTAGCCACCAGCGTGCCATCATCGGGCTCCTGTCGGCGATGGACGATAGGCTCCCAGACTGACTGCACGCGAGCTCCTCGCCACCCCGCACGGGTGGTGGGGAGATCGCAAACGTCAAGTAGCTCCTGCTCGGCAGCATTGGCAAAGAGAGACCACACTTCATTCATGAGAGCCCAGGCCTCCTGAGAGGAGCCATGCTCAGACAAAAACTGCAGCTTGGGCAGGAGGCGCTCTGACAACGCCCACGGGGGAGGGGGACGAGGACAGCCGATCGGGAGGTGGGTGGGGATTCGACTGTGACGCCGAAAGACCAACTGACGGACCTGAAGTGCATTAGCACGCAGCTCAAGCAAAACAGGACGGTGCGGTCTAACATGCCACGTGCTGTCCACAAAGATGCTGGCAGCCAGCGTAGACAGAGCATGCCCTACAACGAAGAAATCAATCGTGGACGTAGACGAACTGGTACGGCAGGTGATTGCAGCAGGCGCCATGATGACGGCCTTGACCTTCTGCACAAAGCCCGTGGCCTCGACGGCGGCAGGTGAGTTGTTCCAATCTGCCGCAATGACCGTGAGCGGAGGCTGGATGATCTTGGCGCCGATCGCGCTGAGCATGGACAGATTCTTCTCACGCATGCCGTCATTGACGTGGAAATAGGCACACACGATGTTGAACGAGAAACCAGGGAGGTCAATGGTAACCTGTATGGCACGATGTGGCACAATAGCCTTGCACGCTGGGTCAGTCCATCGCAAGCCAAACCCATCACGAACAAAAACTCCAACCCCAGCCGAGCACCTCTGCGTCGCGGGGTTGAAGGACGACTCACTGATGAGGAATCGCCAGCCCAGGGCGCGCACCGCGGCCAGGGACTGGGGCGCTGTGAGCTCGGACAAGCCAAGCTCCTGGGCGCACACGATGACACTGGTAGTCGTGGTGAGCCGCTCACGTAGCGTGGACCACCCAGAGCCATTGAAAGTCTCGATGAACTGTGTCGCCGTCGATGTCGGCGGCAACTTCTTCCTGCAAATCGGGGGTATTGGTAGCCTCATACACGACAACGGCAGGCCACAGACCCGCGGGTGTACTGCACCATGGTGAGGATCACCCCCGCCGCTGCTTCTTGGTGACGAGGCCGAGGGACTTGAACAACTCCTGGAGCTCCCGTTTGTCACCAGCAAACTTGGTAGTGGAGATGACCTGGGAGATGCCTTCCTCGTCGACGTCAAGGTACACATCATCATCCTCAGGGACGGGAACCGATTCACCACAGTCGGTGCCCTCATCCCCGACGGTTGGGCCAGCGGCGGCTGCCTGGGCGGCAGCAGCCGCACGCACAGCCTCCTTGAACTTGTCAAAGACAGGCGACTCCACCATGGCCTTGAGGTCGGCGTCGGCCTCCAGCACGGTGGTCGGGAGGTCGGGCAGCACGAAGGAGGTAGCATCACTCCCTTCAGGGCGCAGGTCCTTAGGGCAAGACTCGCGCAGCTCCTCCTGGAGGGTAGCCACCAGGTCCTTGGCGGCCAGCACCTTGGCCCTGAGCTCACGGAGGTGCTCCTCGGCGGCCTCGACGACCTTGACCTGCGCACTGACGTCGGACTCGAGCTTCTGATGGCGCTTGATCGCATCCTGCAGCTTGTGCCCGAGGGTGGTGTGGCGTGCAAGTTGTGGCTTGGCATCATTCCGAGCCTTGCGCGCCGCGGCCAGAGACTGCTCGGCACTGACACGGCTGGGGACGTCAGCGCCCAAGCCAGACTTGGCGAACTGGGCAACGATACCTTCCCAGCGCTGTACCTCAAGATCGAGCGGATCGGGCGGAGGCGCAGGCACGGGAGTGGGCACGGCCTGGGACTTCTGGAGGGCGGCGTACTTGCGCTTGAGCTCGGCGAGCTCACGGGCGATGCCACCATCCACACTGCCTGGCGGTCCTGCCGCCCACGCACTCCCAGCACGGCGGCGACCACCTGCAGCCCCAGGAGCATGAGACGGCCCACCGGCTTCCATCTGCTTGGCCGCCTTGCGCGCCTTGTCTGCGACAGACTGCGGGGCAGGGCGGCCGCATCGGCACCGAATGCGCGATGCATAGTTGGCGGACGCGCCGCAGGACGGGCAGCCCCAGAAGGGGCGGGTCGGTCCTGGCAGCACATCATGAGCGGGACTGGCCATCCACCTGTGCGGGGGTGGATGGGAGCGAAAGAAAAGGCTCGCAGGCGCGCTGCCGCTCCGAAGAATGGCACCTGCAAGGCGCGCGAGAAACCTCGCGAGCCCGAAGCGGCTAGGAGGAGGAGGAGGAGGAGGAGGAGGAGGAGGAGGAGGAGGAGGAGGAGGAGGAGGAGGAAGAGACGAATGGCACCCGGGGGCCCTCCGGGTCCCGGCGCCCAGGTGAGCGCGCCCGTGGCGGCGAACCAGAAGCCCGGAAATCAGCGGCCTGCGAAGCTCGATCCCGGGGCCCTCGAGACCGATATCTGCGGCCCAGGCCGCGGCGGGGCAGCGCTCGGGGACGTCTGCCGCGCGCCGCCGCAGCGGCATGCTCGCGCTCAAGGGCGATGCTGGGCGCGAGCCCTTGCGCCTGGATGGCGCGCGAGCCTCGGGGAGAGGCCCCCGTTGCCCAGAGCCCCGGGGGAAGCTTCTTGAAGCGTTCGTCCTCGACCGGCCGCTCTCGGCCTAGGCCTGGAATTGGCCGCTGCGCGGAACTTGCCAGCGCTGGTATCAGTGCCCAGACCGGCACCCGCACTGGCAAAGCGGGCGAGCAATCCGCGCCCCTGAAGCTCGGCGCAAACGCGATGGCCCAAGCCCAGGGATGACATGATCACAACTTTGCCGGAGACAGCCACCGAGCGGGCAGGTCTCCAACCGCGCCGGGGCACGGCCGCGCGCCGCACCTTCGGTGGCGACGTCCTTCTGCTGCGAGGGCGGGCGGCAGAGAGGCCGCCTCGACCTCGCGGAGCTTGCTTGGCCTCCAAGTTGGTTTGGGCGTGGCTTAATGGGGGGGTCACAAATGGGGGGGTCAGAAAAGGTCCCCTTTCGTGCCCCTTTCGGGCCCCCCCGGAGCCCCAGGGGGCTCGTTTAGGTACCGTTTGGGTACCTTTTCGGGCCACCCTCGCCGCCCCCCCATTTATGACCCCCCCATTACGCGGCGCCCAATTGGTAAACTACTCGAATTTGCCGGGCTTTCCACGTGACTGCTCCACCAAACTGGGCGCGATCACCCCTGACCCATACGGTTGTCCACTTCCACTCCCTGACCCAGTCCGCCAGGTTGAACGCGCCCGCGGTCGACGTTCGTGCCCGAAGACCACCGATGGTTTGGGCGCCACCGTTGACCCTCGCGCAAAGTTCCGACATTCCTTCACGACGGTGCACATTCATCCCACGCTCTGGCATACCCCATTCAGAGAATGAGAAAGAGAGAGAGAGAGAGAGAGAGAGAGAGAGAGAAAGAGAAAGAGAAAGAGAAAGAGAGAGAAGGGGCCGGCGGCAACGGGCGAAGCCTTACGCATACATCAAACATAATACGATCCACAATATACCCGAAGAAAACACATGTGACGCACGTCCTGGCTCCTGCAGGACGGGGTCGCGATGGACTCCGCAAGCTGGTTCTGTGGACCTTCCACGCATGATATCAAAATGTGGGTCGCCCGCATATGGAAACAGCGTGGCCCATGGTGATGTGAAGCCATGACGTTTTCCCGCCATATGTTAAACCAATCTACGGGCCCTCCGGATGTCAAATCCACACGTGGGCCCTCCACACATGCGCATAAAAAAGGCTGCATCAATACGTGGGCCCCCTTATGAAAACCATGCGCGCCCCCCCCCCTCCCCATGAAAATGCTAAAACCAACAGGGGCCCTTCAATCTGGAGCGACCACGGCGGCGGGCTGTCTTCTTGTGGAGCTCACCTTCATTGGCAATGGCTGGCAGACCGAAAGCCCATGTCCCCTGAGGCCGACGGAAAGGAGCGGGGTTGTTCACCATCGCCGCCGCGCACCCGTAGCACCAATCATTGTTCTTGAAGTTCAACCAATAGCGACACGACTGGCGCACCATGCCAAGGCGAACCGGCAAACGAGCATTGCCAGACCCACGGGCGCACCACAGAAAAACTCGGGTCAGGGCGAATTGACCGAGAAGTTGATACAAACCGCGGACTAGGGGTATCCACTTTCTTCAAGGAGAACCTCAACATCTTGAGCCAAAATTCTAGGGAGGGCAGGAGGGAGGGGAAAAATTATGGAGGCGGAGGGGGGGCAGGACGGAGGGGAAAAGGGGCGGCCGGCGCGGGGGTTGCCACAAGTGGTCCTCGCCCAGGATGTGTCCCCCCGCTTGTCGCGCCAATTCGGCGCCGCCGACGATCGCGGGCGACTGTTCCTTTGCTATGGCAAGTTCGCGTCGTGACGACCCCGGCGCTGGTTTCTGAAACCGGGTGCATCGCTCCGAACTGATCGATGAGCGGCATGCCGATCGCCAGATCGCTCGGTACTCGCCGACTCCTCTGGGCCACCGGTGACCGTCCCTCCCGCCTTTTCCTCTCCAGTTCGGGGCGGCGGCGGCGGCGAAGGCGGCGGCAGCGGCGGCGGCGACGTCCGCGCTGCTGGAGGCCTCGCGGCCCGAGCCAGGAGGGCCCCCGCCCACGGCGGACAGGTGCAGCACGCGCACGAAGTTGGACGAGTGGCCCTGCACAAACTGGAAGCACACCAGACCGCTGGCGGCCTCTCGAGGGGGGGCCACGAGGGTGGTGGTGGTGTTGCTAAGGATGCTGCTGCTGCTGATGATGAAGATGAGGATGGTGAGGATGACGGTGTGACGGCGATGCATATGAATGTGATGGTGGTACTGCTGCTGATGATGACGATGATGATGCTGACGACGAATGACAACGTGATGATGATGTTGCTGTTGATGATGGTGATGAAACACATTCGCCCGCTGGCGGCTCTTCGGGAAACCCTGAGATCTACGGCAACGACTCCGCACGCGCGGCGCCATGAAGGCGCGGCGGAGGGGGCGCCGAGGCGCCTGATGCGTGAAACACTGTGAAACAAGGAGGGGGACGAGGAAGTGGGTGAGACCTGGGTGGTGCAATTTTCATGCACCCGTCGTTTCGGCCAATTTCGGGGCCCCGGATCATCACATATCTAGATGGCCCGAGACTTGCAGCAAAAACAATTGGTCCAGGGCTCCAGTCGTGATCTTCTGCGATGCTGCAACCTTGTCGCAACGTCGGATCTCGGGGGTGGGGGCGGCGAAGGCCACGCCGAGGCCAGTCAGCTTTGCGCATCGCCGACCAGCCACAACTGCGGGAGCTGTGTTCCTTACCCCTCTGAGGAAACCCATCGTATCGACGATGGCTCGCCAGAAGTACCGAAATCGATGTCCCCCCAAAGAAAGGGGGTAATGACCACAACTCCCCCAATTATTGCCGGTGCTTGGTGCACCGCGCTCCGCGATGCGGGGGCGCGCATTTTGACGAATGTTGCCCCAAAGTCTCTAAGAGCGCCCCGAATCGACTCAAGACGACCCCAGACAGCCCAAGATGCCTCCAAGACGGCCCAACAAAGGGTCCCCGAGACGGTTCCCAGAACGCGCCCACACGGGGGAACCAACAAGACACTTTGCTTCGGCCCCAGAGCCTCCCAGTGGGCCCTAAGAGGTCCTGAGAGGCCATCGAGAGGCCCCCAGGAAAACCCAAGACTCTGGAAGACCCAACAGCCCCCCCCTCCTGTCCTGTTCCATCTCCCTTTCCCCCTCGCATACAGGTTCGGCGGCGCGGGCCGTAAGGCTTTCAATTCTGGCTGGTCCGCATTGTGCCCTCGCGCCCGAGCCCTGGAAAAGGGCATCTCGGCGGCCCCCGCCGCGTCGCGCGAAGCGTGGCCACCCTCGCGCAGGTGGGGGCGATCCTCGCCTGGCAGTCGGCGGAGGAGGGGGTGAACGAGCGGGGCGACGGAGAAGGTCGAGGAAGGAGGGGGAGGAGGGAAGAGAAGGAGGAGTGAAGAGGGGGAGGTAACAGGACCAGGAGGAGGAAGGAGGAGGGAGAAGAGGGCGTGAGTGGGAAGGAGGAGGATGAGGCCAGAGGAGGAGGAGGAGGAGGAGGAGGCGGAGGAGGAAATGGAAGAGGAGGGGGAGGAGGAGGAGGAGGAGGAGGAAGAGGAGGAGGAGGAAGAGGAAGAGGAGGGGGAAGAGGAGGAGGATGAGGAGGAAGAGGAAGATAATGAGGAGGAAGAGGAAGAGGAAGACACGGAGGAACAGCAGAACGAGGAGGAGGAGGAGGAGGAACAGGACGAGGAGGAAACATGATCGACCCACGAACCTGGAAAGGAATATATAGAAATGTAAAGCATGGCAACGTTTTCAAAGACACCTGATTGGGTGACGGGCAAATGCAATGCTGATTGTATCGATCTTGATGTACCGTGCCGAGGGCTGTGCTGTGCTGCACCGTACTGAATTGCGATGTGCCATGCCGCGGTTGTGCTCTATAGCGTCGTGGATCGAGTCTTCCTTTGCATCCGAGTCCTGACCGAACTGATCTGGATCAGAAGCTCGAGTTGCCTGAACACATAGTAGCTGCCCCAGAGCTCATTGACAGGGGGACATGCCAGGAGGACGCGCCTCGAACGTCCCAAGGGACGCGCCAGGCGACGTGCCAAGGGACGTGCCATCGGGTCGCACCGTAGGACGTGCCAAGGGGACGCGCTACGGAACGTGCCAATGGATGTGCCACGGGATGTGCCAAGGGACGCGCCACGCGACGTGCCAGGGGGACTCGCCAAGGGACGCCCCACGGAACGTGCCAAGGAACGTGCCAAATTGCAATGCTGAGTGTATCGATCTTGATGTACCGTGCCGAAGGGCTGTGCTGTGCTGCGCCGTGCTGAATTGCGATGTGCCATGGCGCGATTGTGCTCTATAGCCTCGTGGATCGAGTCCTCCTTTGCATCCGAGTCCTGACCGAACTGATCTGGATCTTAAGCTCGAGCTGCCTGAACACATAGTAGCTGCCCCAGAGCTAATGGACAGGGGACCATGCCAGGAGGACGCGCCGCGGAACGTCTCAAGGGACGCGCCAAGCGACGTGCCAAGGACGTGCCATGGGAACGCACCGCGGGACGTGCCAAGGGGACGCGCTACGGAACGTGCCAATGGATGTGCCACGGGATGTGCCAGGGGACGCGCCACGCGACGTGCCAAGGGGACTCGCCAAGGGACGCCCCACGGAACGTGCCAAGCGAGCGTGACGTGAATCCTCTGAATTCCTGCGAGCGGGACGTGAAAACAAGCATTTCGCCTGAGACATCATGTGAATTCTGGCACCCCACGAGGCCCCCGCTCGAGACATCCCCCCAATTTGCAAAACCAGCGTTTCGCTCGAGACATCCTCAACCAATTCTGAAAAACAAGCGCTTCGCTCGAGACATCCTGTCAAAACCACAAGAATTCCTCGCCACACAAACAAATTAGTCGAGACATCCTCAACATTCCTGCGCGCGGGACGCGGCACGCGCGAGACATTCTCTGAATTCCTGCGAGCGGGACGTGAAAACAAGCATTTCGCCTGAGACATCATGTGAATTCTGGCACCCCACGAGGCCCCCGCTCGAGACATCCCTCCAATTTGCAAAACCAGCGTTTCGCTCGAGACATCCTCAACCAATTCTGAAAAACAAGCGTTTCGCTCGAGACATCCTGTCCAAATCCACAAGAATTCCTTGCCAAACAAACAAATTAGTCGAGACATCCTCAACAAAGTATGAATTACACTACACCCGCGCTCCCAGAGCCACGATCCCTCGTAAATTACGCTACGCCAGCGCTCCCAGGGCCACGATCCCTCGCAAGGGCTCCTGGGCCCTCCTGGGTCTTCCTTGGACCTCTTGGGCCCTCCTGGGCTCTCCTGGAGCCTCCTGGAGCCTCCTGGGCTCCTGGGCCCTGGAGCCTCCTGGAGCAGCCTCCTGGGTCCTCCTGGGCCCTCCTGGGCTCCTCCTGGGCTCTCCCTCTCCTGGAGCTCTCCTGGGCGAAGTCAAGGTCCGAAAACACATGGGACTTGCCACATTTCTGAAATTCGGTGCCACCCCTCACGCAGGTCGGCGGGGTCAGGGTCCAAAAACACATGGGATTTGCCACATTTCTGAAATTCGGTGCCACCCCTCACGCAGATCCGCGGGGTCAGGGTCCAAAAACACAAGGGATTTGCCACATTTCTGAAATTCGGTGCCACCCCTCACGCAGATCCGCGGGGTCAGGGTCCAAAAACACAAGGGATTTGCCACATTTCTGAAATTCGGTGCCACCCCTCACGCAGATCCGCGGGGTCAGGGTCCAAAAACACAGGGGATTTCTGCTATTTCCGAACTTATGCAACTTCAAGAATCCAAAACTCCGTTCCCAGCGCCGTTCTGGAGGCCGCGGTACCTCGTTATTCATCTAGCGAACGCGTTTACCTAGTTTTTTATCGTTTAAAGTCGATGTCGGACAAAAGTTGACTTCACCTGTGAAATATCGAGGTTTCCTTAAAGGCAGTAAAATTCCAAGAACACGATCTGCGTGAGGGGTGGCGAAAAATGGCCTTCGTCCTCACAATTTTAATTCGCCGGTCCCCTTCGACCTCGTAATTTATCGCAAAAGAAATTCGCCGGCCCCCTTCAAGTAAAAACCGGGGGGTAAATCTACTAAAAGAGAACCCTGGGCCCAGGCCCTTTCCGGGAAAATATAATGAGGCGGAGGCGGAGGAGGGAGGGGGAGGAGAGGTGGAGAGAGAGAGAGAGAGAGAGAGAAAGAGAGAGCGCGATTGGAAGAAAGCAACCTGGACGGGACTCACGTTGATCTGGAGATCACGCCCCGATCGACGATGAGCTGGCGATTGGGCGCTGATCCTCCGCGCCATGCCCATGCCCCGAGGAGAGGGGATTTATGCTAGGAGCAGCAGCAGCGCAAGCAGCCAAAAAGGATTGACACCGCTGGATAAAAGGGAGGCAGGGCCAGAACCTCCGCCGCCCACTGGGACGAAAGGGTGCGCGGGCTAGTCGCCCACAACGCAGTAACCTCAATTGCTGACGCCACACCTGGGAGGAAGCCCCTTCCTCAGCCTCATGAGAGATGCATGCCGCGCCTTGACCAAGGACTGGTCTCCAAACAGCGCACTCTCAGATCCTGAGCCTAAGTTCCCAAGCTTGGTAGAGGGCGAGTATTTGCCGCGCGCAGGACCAGAACGGCGGGGCGCGCACCCTTGGTCCACAGCACATGGGGCGGGTGAGACACTCTGCCCAGGACCCTCCGACCACAGGGCGACCTACACGGGGGGTCGCTAAGGCCGAGGGCCCCGAACAAATCCTCATCTAAGGGCGGCAATCGCCGATGGGCGTCCGACAAAACCACCTCTCCCTTCCGTCTCTCCCTCCCGCGGGCGGGCCCCGCGTCCCCTGCTTCAACGGGAGGCCCCTGGACAGTTGGGAGTTTCGGGGAGGGGGGGGGGGGGGCAGAGGGGCAGGCTGACCTGGGGCGGCGAAGGACTCTGGAGGCGGCCTCGCTGTCGCAAAGGCCGCGCTCTCTGCGCTTCCACCCTCCGGAGAGCAGAACAAGCGATGGGCCGAATTCGCTGCGGCCTGGGCTCCCCTCGCCGCAATTCTCGCCGAAGGCGGGAAAGGCGACGCCCCCGCCTCCCGATCGTGGTTCCCGGGGGCGGAGGCGGCCGCACGAGAGCGGGCGGCATTCCGCGAGAGGAAACACTCGGCCTTCAAAGCCAGCTCGGGGGCGCTGACAGGCATCCTAGAGGATCTGGCACTCCTCAGCTCGACTGTCCGCCAGGACATCTGCGACGTCATTGATGAAAGAGGCACCCTGGGGATCAGTGGGCGCGCGCCGAGCAGACTTGCGAGCGTCATCGGCCAAGTGGCAGGGGCCATGCAGGAGCTCGAAGGGCCCCTGCCTGTCGCGCAACAGGGCGAGCATATCATGCCGCAAGTCCGCATGCTCAAGATTGAAGCACTGCGACTTCCCTCTGACCAAGGAGCGAACGCGGTTGACATGGTCGCACCAAATCCTGAAATCGCTAGTTAGGTTGACAGCCCTAACGCACCCCACAATGGCCCGCAGCTCGGCCCTCGGCGCCACTTGTCAGGGCTGTCGACCAGCCCCGTGCGCCCCGAGCTCCAATCCAGATCCTCCAGATCCTCCGACACCAAGCGGCCGAAAACCCAAGAGACCCCGACGCAGGAGCGGATTCCCCCCCCGCCGCCCCCCGGGGCCGTCGACCCCGTGGGCTCCCCCAGGCGGGGCGCCCGCTCCAGAACGGACCCTGACGCAGGCGCGGCTGGCAGGGGGGGGGGGTCGAGCCAGCGGAGGGGCATCCGCCCGCGGCGCCAGAAGCCAGGGAACATGTCCAAGCGGTTGGTGGCAGCGATTTCTTGGGGGACCACTTGGGCGCTAACCTGCTGGGCCCAGACACCAAACCGCGAATTGCACCGACGCTCTCAAAACCTGCGATCGCCAGACTCAGGCTCAACGTTGCATCGCTGGCAGATGCTGTCGGCGCGGCAGCCAGCCTCGAACCTCCTCGTCTCGGGTCGGGCGAAAGGGGGGGATAGCAAAGGGGGGGTTTGAGAATCAGCTCACGTAG
Organism: Prorocentrum cordatum; assembly: GCA_963575745.1. Lineage (NCBI taxonomy): Eukaryota > Dinophyceae > Prorocentrales > Prorocentraceae > Prorocentrum > Prorocentrum cordatum. Next base: position 457,393 of record CAUYUJ010002080.1, on the reverse strand, counting down.
CTGATTTTCCCGGCGCCTCCCGGCGCCGGGAGGCGGCTATGTATGGAGGAATGGGCCCCTCGGTGGGGCCGAAACCAGCTGCATGCAGCAAATTTCGTAACCCCCCTTTCCCAATCCCCCCCTTTCGCCCGGCCCGATCGTCTCAGTCCAGTAGCCACCGCGCGCGATCAGACGAATCCTCCCCGCAGAGGCATGGCGGTCGTCTTCCTCCAACCTTGCAGCCACACCCGGAGCGCGTTGCCGCCGTCGGCCACGGGGGCGGCGGGGGGGGGGCGGGGGCGCCAGGGGCACTGAGGGGGGCGAGGAGGAGGAGGAGGAGGAGGAGGAGGAGGAGGAGAGAGGAGGAGGAGGAGGAGGAGGAGGGAGGAGGAGGAGGGAAGGAGGGAGAGGAGGAGGAGGAGAGGAGGAGGAGGAGGAGAGGAGGGAGGAGGAAAAGAGGAGGAGGAGGAGGAGGAGGAGGAGGAGGAGGGAGGAGGAGGAGGAGGAGGGCCCCTCCTCCCCCACGCCCTCCACGCCCTTCCCCCCCAAGCGCGGGGAGTGGCAACTCTTCTAGTGGGCCTCTTCTTCCAGCGAGTGGGCCTGCGGCGGGCCCGGGAACACTGCCTGGGGGGCCGCGGGGTGGAACCGCCCGCCGGCCCCTCCCTCCCTCGACCCCTCCAGGCCCCCGCTTCGCCCCAGCGCGCGCGGGGGGGGGGGGGAATGCCGCCGCCCGCTCGCGGGCCCCAGTTTGGGTGGATCCGAGACAGGCAGGCATGCATGCGCTGCCTTGTTCGGGCCCATTCGGGCCCTCCTGCGCCGTCGACGGGGTGCCCAGAGGCGAGCGTCATGCTGCAGACCGTGGCGATAGGGCATCGCATGTTCTTCACTGGCGCCCCTGATGGGGCCCAAATTGTCATGTGCATCGGTTGTTGGGCCTTCAGTGGTCGGGGTCCGCGTAGGCCTGCCGGCGTGGAGCTGCATAGCTGGCGCGTCTTCCGCCCACCTCGCGTCCCATCTTAGCCGCATGAGCCGCGGGCTGCGCGCGCCACAAACGGGGTGGGATGCCCACTGAAGAGCTGGTGCCGCTTGCCGAGTCCTCGTGATTGGACGCGGAGAAAGGTCAGGGCAAGTGAGGGCACGTGAGGGTTAGCGGGAACTTGGCGCGCAAAGGGAAATCGCTCAGAGGTCACCTGAACCGATCGGCTGAAACGGGAGGCGGTTGCCATTTTGACGCGTGTTTTCCTCGCCTCTGTAATGGTTTGAATCGTGTCGTCGATTCTCCCATCTTGCGTCTTTCGGCCCCGCCCAATCAGGCGCGGCTGGCGCAGCTGGGAGGGGTTGGCGCCGTTGTTTGAGTTGCTGCGAGGACTTCTAGCGAAGTGATCAATCAATCCTTCTCCTCCAAATCTGTCTGTTCCTCCTCCTCCTCCGCGCTCTTCTCGTCCACGTGCTCTTCCTCCTCCTTCGCCTGGGCGAGAAGAGCGCGGGGGGGCTTTTTGCCCGGCGAACTGGACCTGCTGTGCTGAGCGTGGCCTGCGAGGCCTACTGTCTTGAGGCCGCATGTGCATCGTGATAATTACTCATCTCGCGGAGGATGGACAGGAGGGATACTGGGGTGGACTTGGAGCTTTCTCGGAGGCAAGAGGGGGCGAGGAGAAGGGGGCAGCGAGGGCGGCCAAAGCTGGCTGAGCCGGCCAAGCCGACCGCCTAGCCGAAAACGTCGAGAGCGACTCTGTCGCCCCCCTGGGCCCGGTCAGCGGACCCGCCAGGAGGGTCCAACGCGCCCCCGAGACGCGAATCACATGCGAGCGAACCCGGCGGCGTCGACCGATCGCCCGTGAGCGGCTGGCCAGTCCGAGGGCCTCGCGACTCCCATGAACGATTGAATCGAAACGCCGCGGCCAGGCCTCGCACGACGCCCCCCGAGCGCGACGCGGCTAGGGGGCGGCGCTCTGGCGAGAATCGCTGCCGCAAGCGCTGCAGAACACAGGGTGGCGCACCGTCCGCCGCCTGCGCCGCCCCCCCTCGGCCCCGCGCTCGGCCGGGGGCTCGACGGGGCAAGGCCGCCGCGCGCGCGCCGCGTGCAGCGATGCCCCCCGCGCGCCTGCGCAAGGCCGTGGCGGCCGTCGGCCTGGGCGCCGCGCATGGGCGCAGGAAGCGCTTCCCGCTCCAGGGCTCTCGTGCCATCCTGCTGGGGATAAGGGAAGGTGTAGAGGGGTCTCCCAAGCGTACTTGCCAACCACCTGTGCAAGTTGGCGAGCATCCGTGAATCTCTCCTCGGCCTCGCAACTTCTGGGGCGGAGGGCGGCGCCTGCTCTGGCCGCAGAGTCGGCCTGCTGATTGCCCGGGCGAAAGTATCGAGCAGCGTCTCCTTTGCCGCCATCCGCGACTCTGTCGTGGCCTTTGACCTTGCGAACCTGAAACCCAAACTCGAAATCGTCGAGGACGTCCACCCCAGGTCAGCGTCCACAGATCGGCCGCCACGCAGCCCGAGTGAGCGGTCTCTGCCCTTCTGTTGGCAAAGGAAGTGACGACCCATGGACAATCATAGCAAGACGCATCGCCCGCGCCCCGATGCCTAGGGCCTGCGCCTAGAGGGTCGACCTGCGCCAACCCCCAACCGCCCTGCGACCACAGGGCCCCCGTGCACGACTGATGACACCTAGCCGTCGCAGAAGACATCTCCAGGGGCCCATCCGCGAGGCCGAACCTGCCAGCGCGCGGAGAATCCGGAGGCTGAAGGAGAGGGGGGGGGAGGGCGGCACCGGCGTGAGCGGAAAATCGACCCGGGTGAGCTGGCCCGAGGGCGCTTCGCAGTGCGCCTGCAGCTGAGGCTGGAGAATTAACTGAAGCGTAAAGAAAATGGGAAGGGCCCACCCTGCAGGTTCGGAACACACCACGTCGTTGAGCGGTAGTGCGGCCCCCCCTAAGCACAGGCGCCCCCGCGGAGCATCAGCCAGAATCGGGTTAGCACCCTCTCGCCTTGCTGGGCTCTGGGCGCGTTTCGGCGCTGCCGCTGTCGCCGCCCCCCCCCCTCGTCAGGGCCGCCGACTCGGGTGGCGGCGACAGCGACAGTGGCGGGGGCCGACGCGTCCAACCCCGGCGGCGCGCAAAGCCGAACTGCGAGGAGTTCGATATCCTCTGAGCTGGACGGGTGAGCGACAGCAGCGGCAGAGAGGGGAGACCAGACAGGACAGGCGACGAACGCGAGGGAGGCGCCCGCGTGAGCGGATAACCGACTCGGGTGGGTGCCCGCCCTGCCCCGAAAGCGCAACGCATCGCGCCGACAGCTGAGGCTGGGGCCCAAACTGAAGCGCACAGAAATGAAAAGGGCCCACCCTGCAGGTAGGAAGGGGCGAGGGTCGGGCACGAGGGCGCGACGCCACAAGCACCGCTCAGGATGCGCACGCCCAGCCGACTTCGCTCTCGCAGCGATGTCGCAGTCGCGTCGCCACGCCCGGGTGGCCGGGCAATCGCCCCATGCTGCGTGCCGCAGGGTGCCGCGTGGCCCGCCGCAGTACGGGCGTCACCCAGGAGACTGAGGCCCTGAAGCATGTGTGAGCAACGTCCCAGATGACGTTCCCGACGATCGCCCGCGCGAAGCCACCGTGGTGCCGGATCCAGTCCGCGCTCAGAGAGCGCACGGCTGACGACTGCAGAGGCTCCCGGTACGGCTCGCGCTGCAGCTCGCGGAGGTAATCGCGGCGGTCCATGGCGCCGCGCAGCAGCCATCTCTCCGGCGATCGCCTCGCCGGGGCGACGACCGTCTTGGGGCGGATCTCGGCCATCTTGACGGCGATGCCGTCCTCGGTGCGAAAGGTGAGCGCGCCGCGGGTCTGCCTGCGCTGCGCCGCGCATGGCCCGCGTGCGCAGCGGGCGCGCGAGCGAGGCGCGGCGCGCCCGGGCGGCCTGCGCGGCGCGCCCGGGCGCCCTGGAAACCGAAGGACTGAGTGCGCTCGTCCTCGCACTTCCGCAGCCAGGCCCTGCAAGCCTCGTCGAGGTCGGCCTGTCGCCGCCGACGCTGCTCGGCCTCCTCGCCCCCCCTATCCAGCGGCTCGAGGCTGGGCCGACGAGCGCCTGCGAGGGGAAGGGCGCGGCCTTCCGCGGGGCGGAGGCCAGCTCGGTGGCCGAGGCTGATTGAAGGCCAGGCGCGCCGAGCGATGCGGCCTGGCCGAGATCTCGTCGACGACGGCGACGGGTGCGACAGCGACGCTGGGGGGCGCGATGGAAGAATTCAGCTCGTTGCCGACCGATGCCCGATGGCCCGATGCACGCGGGCCGCCCAATGGCAGCGACAGTGCCGCGTTCCGCCGTAAGCCACCAGGTCTGGTCACAGCAGCGGGGCTTGAACTGCCGGTCTCCCGCCGACGCGAGTGGCTTGCCGATGCTGCGCGCGGCCGCCTCCGCCTCGGACGAGCGCGCGAGGTCGCGCCCGCCCAGACCGCCGCCCGCGCGGAGATAAATGGAGCTGGGCGCGAAGCCGCCCGAAGGGCCCGCGGAGACACTCCACTAGGCCATGCGCCCCGCGAAAGGCACGGGGGCCCATTCCCCGAGATGCGCGCGGCGAAGCCCGATCCAAGGCCTGGTCAGGATGAAGGAGCCGCCGGAAGTGCCGCCCGCCGCCGCGCGCCGCGCGGGCGAGAACTCCGACTTCCAGCCGCGTCGCTATGCCGCGCGCTGCGTCCGGGCGATGTTCGGCTCGTTGAGGTGGCGTTCCTGGGCGGCAGCCGCGTCGGCGTCTACGGCGCCGCGCCCCAGCTCGCGCAGCGCGGGCCCCCGCCCCGTGATGTTCGCAGTCGCGATCGAGCAGAAACCCGAGGGGCGCCGCCGCCCGCGCCTCGACGCGCCCACGTGGGCGGGCGCCCGGGTGGGCCCCGTCGGGCGCTCATGGGCGCAGGCGGCCCAGGCGGGCCCTGGGGCGTCCCCGGAGCCCGCGTCGGCCGCTCCCAGCGGCTCGCCGTCGATCACGGCGTCGAGCCCGGCGGCTGCTCCGGCAGCTTCGCCCGCGGGGCCCGGGCATGGCGCATGATCGCCAACCGAAGCACTTGCGGCTCCCAGCTGGCCTGGGCCTCGACCGAGGGCTCACGTGGGAAAGCAGCCATGGGTCGAGTCGCGCTCTCTGCCCTTGCCTTTGCACGTGACAGATGCAGCGCGCCCCGCTGCCGCTTGAAGGGCGGCCCTGCCGCCGGGCTGTCTCGCAGCCAACCTGGGGCGGGCATTCCTGGGGCGACGAGCTGCCCGGCGAAGGCCCCCCGCGCCGACTGTGACGTGCCGAAGATGCAATTGGTGAGCTCGTAGTCGTCAACCCCCCTCGGACGCAGCGTCGTCTCTGGCCTGCCATCGCCGCCAGCGCCCCCGAGGCAACCGTCTCGGCGTCCACGCGCGCGCGGTTCCCCCCCCCCTCGTGCAGCGACTGCAGGAAGCTGGGCACGTAGTGCAGCTCGGCGTTGCCCTCCAGCGCGTAGCCTCCATCGCCTGCGTGGTCTAGGCGACCGATTTGACCCGCGGAGGCGGCTGGTCCCAGCGACGTCGCCGCTCGGCTGGCCGCCCGCAACGCCGCCGCATCCGCCGCGGTGGCCTCCTCCAGCGCCAGCTTGCTGGCCAAAAGGCTGTCGTCGGCCTCCTGCAGCCGCCGTTGGGCCTCCTGGGTCTGCTCCGCCGCTGCCACCCGCGCAGCCTCAGCCCGCTCGAAGGTCTTGCGCCAGTCACCCTGCCGCCAGAGCGCTCGCTGCAGCTGGGACTGCGGCGTGGGCGCTGCCTTGGCCCGTTTGAGGGGCCGGGCAAGTCTGAGGCAACTTGGCCTGCTGCTCGGACGTGAGCTCGATGCCGATGGCGCGCAAGCGTTCGGGGAGCTTGGCGTCGTCGGAAGCAGGGCCCGCCGCTTCGGCGCCCGTGGCGGGGTTGGCCGCCAGGCCGCCCGCGGCGGCCGCGCCCCTGCCTCCGCCCTTCCCTGGTGCCGGGGAGGTTCCGAGATGAGTGCGCTTCCTGGCGGCACCTCGGCGCGAGCGGCGCGCTGGGCCTCCAGGGCGCGCTGCCGCGCAGCCAGGCGACCAGGGCGAGAGCACCCCCTTCAGCGGCCGCGGCAGGCCCAATTGCCCGCTTCCCCGCACGCGCAGCTCCAGAACGGCTTGCGCGGGCCGACGGGCGCAGCTTCAGCCGCGGCAGCATGCCAAGGCCGTTGGCTGCCGCCGCCGCCACCGCCAACGCGTCCTTTGCCGCTCCAGCCCGGCGGCTGCCCGCGTTGGCGGCTGGCCGGCATGGCTGCCGTGAGTGACTCGTAGATGCGCGAGCACGCGGGCCCGGAAGCTGGTAAAATCACGAACCTCCTGCCGCAATGTCAAACCCGCCAGCCCCATTCGTGGGGCCACCAGGCTGTAGGCCAAAGCTTCATCTGACAGTTTCCACTGCTACAATTCTGCTTCTTGCTGCTTACTGGTTCTTGTTGACGTCTTGCTGCTGACTGTTCCTTGTTGATGGACCGCGCGAGGGGGGGAGGCCCAAAACGGGCAGTTTACCACGCCCAAATCGTATTGTCTGAATCGCTGGGAAGGGTAGAAATTGACAACCCTCACGCATATCGGCGGGGTCAGGGTCAACAAACACATAGGATTTGCCACATTTCTAAAACATTCGGTGGCACACCTCACCCAAATCGGCGGGGTCAGGGTCCAAAAACATAGGGGATGTACCACATTTCTGAAATTCGGTGGCACCCCTCACGCAGATCGGCAGGGTCAGGGTCCAAAAACATTTTTTGTGTTTATATATATACACACACAACCTGGCACCCCTCACGCAGATCGGCGGGGTCAGGGTCCAAATGACACAAGGGGATTTGCCACATTTCTGAAATTCCCTGGCACTTTTCATGCAGATCGGCGGGGTCAGGGTCTAAACACATACGGGATTTGCCACATTTCTAAAATTCGGTAGCACCCCTCACGCGGATCGGCAGGGTCAAGTCCAAAAACACAAAGGGTTTGCCACATTTCTGAAATTCGGTGGCGCCCCTCACGCAGATCGGCGGGGCCAGGGTCAAAAAACACATATCATTTGATACATCTCTGAAATTCGGTGGCACCCCTCACGCAGATCGGCGGGGTCAGGGTCCAAAAACACACATGGGATTTGCTACAATTTCCAAAATTCGGTGGCACCCCTCATGCAGATCGGCGGGGTCAGGGCCCAAAAACACATGGGATTTGCAACATTTCTGACACTCGGTGGCACACCTCACGCAGATCGGCAGGGTCAGGGTCCAAAAACATAGGATTTGCTACATTTCTGACATTCGGTGGCACACCTCACGCAGATCGGCGGGGTCAGTGTCCAAAAACACATGGCATTTGATACATTTCTGAAATTCGGCGGCACCCCTCACGTAGATCCGTAGGGTCAGGATCGAAAAACAAACATGTCCCGACACTGCTTCACGGCGAAGCCAAAGCCTCATGATTTCGCTCTTCCATGGCCCATTCTCCGAGCGAAGGGGCCGGCGGCAGGGGGCGAAGCCCTTGCGGATAACCAGCGGGGACCCGGTGGGGCCAGCCGCACGACCGGACACCCCCCTCGCCCCACTGGTTCTGGAGCCAAAATGGCTACGGAAGAACATGGAGGAGGAGGAGGAGGAAGAGGAGGAGGCGGAGGAGGAGGACGACGTGGAGGAAGCGGGCAGATCGACTACACGCAAGAGTGACCCTGGGCAAGAGTTACCTTTAGTGCGCGGCCAAGGGGGGCTTTCGGGGAAACCACCCGGCGCGCAAGCTGCTGCCATCGCATCGCATTCAACTATCTGGGGGGCCCCATGGGGCCTGCACCAACGGTCACTCTGGCGGAAGGTCACTCTTATCTCTTATGTGTAGTCGAACAGATGAAGGCTCCGCCCTCCCCCCGAGCCTCGGGGCAGGGCTGCGCGCCGGGCTCGTGGATCCAGAAACACTCCAGTTTGCCCACGTGCCCGCCGGCCAGCTGCTCGTTGGCGGCGGCCTGCAGCCTGTCCCACCTGCACACATAGATGAGCGCGTTCCACTGCTCGCTAAGCAACTACTCGCAAACGGCCTGCATCCGCCGCGGGGGATGCATATTTTGTTTCGGACATTCGTGAATATGCACTTTGCGAGTATTGGAACGCGCCTGGTGAACACGGTACCTGTCCACATCGAATCGATAGATCGGATCTGTTCAGAGTCTTCTGCGGCAACTCGTGGGGCCTGCCATATCATCCTGTTGGCTCTTCCGAATCGACGCCGATCGACGCTGAATCGACGCCCATCGACGCAAACTCGGCGCTCTCTCATCAACTGCCAGACGCTAGCGCACGCCAATGCACTCTGACGAAGGAATTACGAGAACATGCAAGGCTCCCATGATCTGCTACTGAGGGACCGTGCACGGGATCGGGCCGCATCGGCACGGAGCCGGAGTCGGATCGGATCGGCTGGGCCGAGATGCACAACAACGCCCCCAGCAAAAACATCGGCTCGCATCGGATCGTCGGCACGTCGCCGTCGAGCGGGATCGTGCCAGCTGGAATCGATACCGAATCGGATCCGATCGGAATGGGCCCTGCCTGCAGATGGTGGCGCACGAGAGCCTCTCGCCCAACCGCTGGGCGTACTTCTCGAAGCACCTCTGGGGGCTCTCGGCGACGAGGGGGGACAGCTGCAGCTTCACCTCTCCCGGGGCGGCAAGGGGGAGGAAGGGGGAAGAGAGGGAGGGCTTGTGGGGAGGGAAAGACCTTGACGTTCCTCTCCGGGATGCCCCCCATGTGTGAGGCACTTCCAGGCTGTACGACTTGCCCCTGGAGGAGGAGGAGGAGGTAGAAAAAGGGTGGCGATGGTGATGATGGTGATGATGATGATGATGATGATGATGGTGATGATGATGATGACGATGATGATGGTGATGATGATGATGATGATGATGATGATGACGATGATGATGATGATGATGACGATGATGATGATGATGATGATGATGATGATGATGATTATGATGATGATGATGATGATGATGATGATGATGATGATGATGATGATGATGATGAGACAGAAAAGGCGGACAAAAAGGATGCCTTCTCCGCCCCCTCGGCCCCTGCCACCGCTCCTTCCCCCTCGTCCTCCTCCGCCTCCTTGTCGCCTCATCCACCCAGCCGTTCTCTGCATCCCCCTGCTCCCCCTTGTCCTCTTATCCCTGCTAACCCTTCTCCTCGTTTCCCCTGGAGATTCACGTGTCTCTCGAACAACCCGGCCACCACTCAAAAAAACATTCTCGACGCGGAAATCTCATATGCACATCTCATACTCCTGGCACTTCTGAGAAAGTGTGTCTGCGAGTCTGGGGGCGCCGGCGACCCAGCGGACGTAGATGACATGCGCGACACAGACGGCATCCACGACTACTTCTGTGACGTCCTCCTCTTCTTCCTCCTCCTCATCCTCTGGACGTCTTTCAGGAGAGATGAAGGAGACACAAATGAAAGAGCGAGGGAACATTAAACCACCAAAAAGAACAGTCTATGAGAAAACCTGGACGTGAGTTATCAGAAAGAAAGTGAATCTGAATGTGAGCCCGGGTGAAATTGAGTTGAAATATGAATGAGCCTCAGTATGAGAAGATATGCATATGAGCGGGTCTGGATATGCGGAAATCGGACTAAGAACGCATCGAAGCGCGAATGAATCTGAGGTGTGGGTAAATCTGACTGTGGATGGGTCTGAGCATGAATGACTACGAGTGAGTCTGAGTACGAGTAGGTCTGAGTGTTCGTGAGTCGGAGACTGAATGATATGAATGTGGGTGCCGCCTACAGTGCTGCTGATGTGTCGGCGTTGGCGGCAGCTGGTGCTGCACGCGGGCTCGTTGCCGCTCCAAGGGCTGAAGAGCCCATTCCACATCGGCTCGATCTGGCTGCGGCGCCATGGGCACCCTGAGCCTGCTCGCGCGCGGGCGCATCAGTGAGAGACGCTCGGCATTGGGCCGAAAACACGGCCGAGGCAAGATTGCCCAGCGAGCCCTCGGTCATGTGTCCAAATCGGCGTGTAGCTGGCCCGTCATGTGTGCCATCTGTTGTGCGTCCGCCTGGCAGGCCATGCCGTTGCGCTGCAGGATCAGGGCGAGCTGGGTGTTCGACGCGCCCACCGCGCGAAGCAAGCGGTAGCTGAGGCCGTCGCAGACGCTCGTGAAGTGACCAGCCCGCTGCGTTCTGTCACGGGGCATGTCGAACCAGGTGAGGAGGTTGGCGTGGGGGGGGGGTTGGCGATGCGCTCCTGCGGAAACAATTGAAATTCATGCGGGCCGCTGCCGCTTTGCGCTCTTCCTCTCCGAGCTGGCCCCTCCGTTCGGCCGGGCTGCGCGCGAGGTGGGTCATGGCCGGCGCTGGGTTGCCGTTGACATGACCACCTTGAACGAGGACAGCAAGCGGCAACTCGCCCACGCACTCACGAGCCATGCTGGTCAAGTGAGACGGAACGTAGGCCGCTTGGCGAAACTCCTCGAGGTCTGTGTTCGCCACAAACCAAGTCATTACCTCCCGCGCCCGGCGTTGGAAGAGCGCGCGAGCCCGCTGCTCCGGCCTCCCAGTGTGGAGGTGCCGCGTGTTGCCTCTACCGCCGCCGCCCGCGTCAATGTGGGCGATGCAGCTGATGGCAGCGCCCGTGCTACTCCGATGGCTTTCCATCCAGAGTGGAACCGAACCCCCTTCCAGGTACCAAACGGACGTGACTGCCCTGGTACCCGCCAGCGGCGATATCCGATATTCTGGCAGTGATCCTCCGAGCCGCTGGGCGCATCTGTCCCTGGTGCGCTCCTCTTCGTCAGCGCATTGGGTCTTGCGTTCTGTCGTGCGGTTCGAGTGCTGGCTGCGCCCAGAGCACTCCGCCACGAAGTGGCATAATATCTTGTCGCGCGTCGTAACCTCGCTGTGCTGATCGCTGATTAATTTACGCGAGATTATCAAGAGGAGTATGCATAGGGGTCCAAGTCTGCCAGAAAGAAGGGGGCGCGCGGGACACATCGAGGGTCATGCCCCGCAGAACCGACAACGAATAATCATATAATTGCGCGGCGGTGCCACGGAAGGATGGCAGCGTAGTTGCCGGGCCCTCCTCCGCATTCCCGTCGTTGCCTGCGCGCGCCCCCCCCCCCAGCGTCCACAGCGTGGGTCGCCTTGCCGACGCCGGCGATGAACGTCGGATCGAACGACTGCTCGGCGTTGCCAGATGCGCCCATATAAGATGCAATGAACGCGATGGTCCTTTGCATCTTCCCCCTCGGGCATCCGCAACGCAGTCGCGGGAAGCTCGGGGCCCTGCGCCGACGCTGTGACCGCGGAAGCCGGATCGCTCGACGGCCCGATCTCGACGGCGGCGCTCGCCGGCGAATGCAATGTAGACGAAAGGGCCCCGAACACTTCGAACGTGGGTCGGGGGTTCCTGGGGCGAGGGCCGGCGGGCGGTGGCCGCCGTCGTTCTAGAAGATGGAGTTGCTGAGGCAGGTGGGCTGGGTCTCCTGCGCCGGGGCGCTGGCGGCCGGGCCTGGGAGGCGCCGCTGGCTCCTCGATGCGCGGCGCCTGCAGGGGCGAGAGGGGTGGCCGGCATGATCGCGATGCGGGGCGAGCGCGCGCAGGATGGCGCTCGCCGCGAACGCGGTGGAGAGCCTCGCGGGCCATGGCTGGCGGCGAATGGTCGCGGCGCGGGCTGCTCCGCATGCGGGGTGGAAGATGCGTTTTCAATGCCGAGCGCGGAAAGCAGTGCGCGACGCGAGTAACGCGGGCACGGTCAGTTAACAAAACGTGCTCCCGAGCGAAAGGGCGATGGGAAATCGAAGCAATTCGGGCCTCCTGGAGGGGCATGTGGACGTCCGATTAAGAGGGCGGAGAGAGGGCAGATCCACCATTCGACAAAGATGAGGAGGACGAACACGAGGGAGAATAAGGAAAAGGAGGAGGGGGTGCGCCCGCGCCAGGAGGGGGGGGGGGGGGGGCGGAGTCCTCGACGCAGCCGATGTACACCTGTGGCGCCACATCGAGCACCGCCAGCTCGGAGCTCGACCCATCAGTCGGGCTCGCAAGAGGGCGGCGGCGACGCAAGATCCGCGACCATTGGCGCGCAGCCGAGACTGGGCGAGGCCAATGGGGCGAGCGGGGGGCGGGAGCAGAGGAGAAGCACGGAGACGCTGAAAGGTAGAGCGGGCACGTTCTATAGCAATGCACTGGAAAGGAACGCTTCGCTATTCGAGGGGGGAAGATGAAGGGGGGGGGAACGATCGAGGATCTCCGTCGCTATTCCCCTGCAGTCGACCAGAGGGCGCCCCGACGAGTGTCCGCACCGAGAAAGACAAGCTGGCATTTCTTCCCAATTAAGGATCAGGCCCGCGCCGCTCAGCACTCGCACTGCGCTCGGCAGCGCGCGGACATGGTCGCTGAGCGACGCGGCGACGTCGTCCGCAGAAACATTGGAGACAACGGGGGCGAAAAGAGAAGGCCCCCTGTAATTTCCTAATCGCATGGCCGAAGCACAGGCTGAATATGAGGCGGCTCAGTGCGCAGCCCTGCTGGATGCCTCTGCTCCATCGGGCCCCGAGAAACTGATGGCCATCATCGTGCTATGTTATGGTGCCAGGATAACGAGAACAATGCAACCTGGAATTCCACGCGCACGCAGGACTGCCCGCATATATTCATGAACGGCGCTAGGAAAGGCAGCGCGCGGGTTGAACGAGGCTGCGCCAGTCGGCCGCTCGCCGCAGACAAAGGAACAGCGAAGCGTCAACTTCTATAGCGTCGTCCACAAGCTGCCCCCCCCTCAGGAAGCCGCGCCGTGCACCGTCTACTCCGCCGCCGAAATTTTGGGAGAATGGGCGCGCCATGCGCGCGCTAAACACCTTGTTGTCCGCGTTGGACCATGCCGCTGCCCTCGGGTGGGAACGCGGCCGAGCGGGCGTTGGAATCGGGCGGCGGCCTCTGGTCATGCAGCAACTCGAAATACACTCTACGCAATCATTTTTTACTCCTACGCCCTCGCATGCGCGCCATGCCGAATGCGGTATTCCATCGGGCCTATGGGGCAGAGTCTTCACGATTTTCCACGATGTCAGGAAGCATGCTTTCAGGAATAACCCAGGGATAAGTAGCTCCAGGATAGACTGATATTGAACATCGCCCCGTGGGATAAGTGAAATCCGCGAGGCGAGGTCGACGATCGCCAGTGAGTCGGCGCCCCTCGCCTGGAATATGCTCACCCAGTGGGCCGCGCGCAAACTGGTGAATGCGTCGGGATCGCCATGGGAGTTGCCGTCCTTCAGCAACTTGCTGCTGGGCAACTTGCCTACCTGACTTCTTCCATGCTTGAGCCCTTCTCCTTATCCGAGCAAGCTGTCGTGCAGCGCGCGCGCCGCCAGCGCCCGCAGACTGGGCGGCCTCGCGTCGCGCCTCAGCCCCTGGAACGGAGAATCCGACGCATGAGCAGTGCGAAGAGGTCATCGAAGCCGGCGTGATCCGTCCACCAGAGCTCGGGGGAGTCAATAAACCTCTGCAGGTCACGAAGCCCCTTGAGGCCTTAAAGGGCATTGCGGGCGCCCCCTGAGCGCGCGCCTCTCAAAACAGGAAGCATGCGCGATTATTTTTCCTCGGGGGAATGGGCGCCTTCTTCAAAAATCCACATCCTTGACCCGGGGCGCAACAACCTTCATCGCTTCTTTGATCTCCGCGAGCCTGGCGCCGGCGTCCTGAGACGGAAACTCAGGGTCCAAAGTCTGCCGGGCCATCGCGCTCAACTGCTGGCGCTGTGCTGCCCGCGCAGCCAACGAGAGAAATAACTGGGGCATGATCTGACGGCGTCGCCGGGTCTGTGATGGGCCAGACCGCGCCCGTCCTCGGAGGTCAATCATTCTTGTGATGCAAGGGCCATGTAGATGCGATCCAGCCAGCCTGCCGAACGATACTTCGGGCACCTCCAGCTTCTCCATCCCCGCGCGTCGACGAGTGACCAGATGGGTATCTCTCTCCTGCGCAGCTCCGCGTGGCGTGCCTAGCTGCTGCTTGCAAGCCGTTGCCGAGCGGGGCCTCGCAGGGCCGTCGGCCCCCGAATCAGCGTGAAATCGCGATTCCCCCAGACGCACCCAGTTCCAGTCGCCCCGAGAGAACGAGTGGGTGGTGTGGGGGGGGGGGCGAGAGCGACGGATGCGTGCAAGTATGCCCTTCGCTCCCCATTCTGACCAATCGGGAACGAAACGCACGTTCAACACCTGGCGCGCGCCTCTCGGACCAAAGAGCTGGACAAAGGCAATCCGATCAAGGGTGATGACATTTACTTCCGCCCATGCAACGTGCGCAAGTAGGGCGCGGGAGATGAAGAGCAGCAGGCCACCGGCATATGCTGAGTCGCAGAACGCGCCGAGCGGTGCGTGGGATTTGTGGTCTTTCCGAAGCTGCTCGAGATCGGATTCTGCGCCATGGGTTTCTCGAAGACGCACCGATCTCATACTCGGCAAGAAGGGGCCGACGACGCGACTGCATTTGTCGAAGGACACCTTGCTTGCAATGCGCAGGCCCCAGCGCCATTTGGCGGTTCCACGAGACAAAGCTGATCGTTCTGTCGATGGAGAATGGGCGCTCGTGGTTGGGAGGGGAAGAGGAAGGAGGGCTGCGTGCGACAGAGCCAGCGGTAGAACTGGCAGAGACATCCACTGGGCTACCACCGGTGGGCTCTAAATCGACAAGATCCTTGTTCTGCCAATCGAACGAAGACAAACTAGATTGCGATTGGACAAGCTGCGCCCCGCGCGGCTCCTCAAGGTGTGACTGCCCCAAATGTGCATCCTATTCCTGCCCCGTCGCCGTCTGTGTGATACTGACGGCCTTCTCGAAGCTGGCGCCCCAATCGGCGAGCTCCGCGGTGACCGGTTCGAACTCAATCTGGCCAATGCCCGTCTTCTGCGTCTTCGCGATCTCCCGCGCGTCGCCCTGTCCGATGATCTGGGGCACATATTTTAAGCCATTGGCGCCGAGACGACAGCCGCCACTTTGCGATTTCGGGCTCTCCTGGACTTCCTGTAGGAATGGTTCATCTATCCGGGCGTCCAGCGGCAAGCCCTGCCGACAGCGAGTGGGGGCCGTCTTGCTCGTGCGAGGGTCAATCCATTCATGTCCGCCAGCTTCATTGTGCGCGCTCTGAAATAGCTTGTCCGCCACAGCCGTCGGGAATTTCAATATATATATATATATACATACATATATATATATATATATATATATGTATTATATATATATATATATTTATGATTGTGATACACCATTGACAACTGCTTCCGCTTTCTGAAGAAGATGTTGAAACCTGCGAACGACGACCTTGACGTAGTGTCCCTTGCGCCCGCAGCAATGGACGAGGGAACGTGCCAATGTATCTGTTGCGTCGATTGGCTGATGGTGCCTGCTGCCTTGTTCTGCGTGTCCTCCAACCGTACTGGCGCCATCCCCAACACTTGTACTGGCCGCGGTGTCACGCTGTGAAATGTAATTCGTCTGCTCCGTCAACTGATTGGTCTGTTTGCCCTGCGCATTGATCTGACACTGCTGGGCAACCATCGTGGTCTGATCCTCCGTGATCTGCTTCGTGTGCGTGTGTGTGTGTGGTCAGCTGTTTCTGAATGCAGTCCACCGGCTGGTCGAGCTTCGCAAAGGTGGGCGCATGCTGCCCTTGCACCATCTCACGCATGCCAATCAGGATGTGCAACCCGCTGATGCTGCTCTTGCTGTTCCTCTGGTGGCGCTCGTTTTTTTTGTTTCTTTTTTTTTTTCTCTCTCCGTGGTGCTCTCGAAAATGAATCACTCAGGATCGGGTCGCGAATGTTGCTGGTGCGGCTGCCACTTTTTCAGCTGCTGTCTGATTCCCGAAAATAATACTTTCGGGAATCTGTTTTTTGCCACGCCGCACGTGGTTACTAACTCCACGGCTCTGCGGGTGAGAATCCATCTTCCCTATGGCTTCACCTCGGGGTGTGAGAATGCGCTGCGCAACCCCCGCCTTTGCCTGGGGAAGGGGGGAACGATAGTTGGACCGCGAAATAGAACTGCCCACAGCCTGGCGGGGCCGCCCATTGTCGCCCATTGTGGCTGGGACTCGCAACGCTGCCCTGCCCAACTGACTCGATACATGTATCAATTGAACCAGAACTGTTACGGAGGAGAAGGAGGAGGACGAGGAAGAGGAGGAGGAGGAGGAAAAGGCGGAGCAGGAGGAGGAGGAGGAGGATGAGGACGGAAACGTGAATGCTGGCATCGAAGCCTTCGGAACGACGACGGGGGGAGGCGATCGCAGGCGCCGCGGCGCTGTCGCAACCGCCCGCCTTCTCGGGCGGCGGCTGCGGCGGCACGGCCGCCGAGA
Organism: Prorocentrum cordatum; assembly: GCA_963575745.1. Lineage (NCBI taxonomy): Eukaryota > Dinophyceae > Prorocentrales > Prorocentraceae > Prorocentrum > Prorocentrum cordatum. The sequence continues at coordinate 441,032 of CAUYUJ010002080.1, read as the reverse complement.
CGGCGCCCTGCACCTGCACGCTGGCGGCGCGCCGAGAGCCCGGGAACAAAAACGCGACCGCGCGCGTGCGCGCGCAGCGGCCCGCCGCCGCCGCCGCCGTCGTCGTTCCTGGTCGTCGCCCCCCCCCTCTGGGGCTTCCAGGGCAGGCCGTGAGGCCTCTGAGAGCGCCGCCGCCGCTGCCGCCGCCGCCGTTGCCGTCGTTGTCGTCGTCGCCGCCGCCGCCGCCGTCGTGGGCGTCGTGATCGTCGTCGTCATTGTCGTCGTCGTCGTCATCAACGTCGTCTTCCCCGTCGTCTCATCTCTACCTTGCTCGCAAACGCCCGCGCGCGCCTCCGCGTCTCGCTTCAGCTATCTCCGCTTCGCGTGGGATCCGCCCTCAAGACCGCGGATCGAATAGCGAAATTCTTGAACGTTTGTGGACCGCTCGGGCTAGGAGCCTCCAAAATGGGGTCAATTGATCGCGCCGCATCGCCGATGAATCGCAGACGTCGGCAATGCATCAGCTGCGTCGGCGTGGAACACTTCGAGCTCCACAACGAGCCGCATCGGCGATGCATCGGCGATGCGGCGTGATCCTCCGACACAATCCACTCCGACCCCATCTGGGAGGTCTAGATTTGCGTCGCTCCCCTGTGGGCGGCATCCTGAGGACCTGTGCCCAGGGACCTTCGTGCAGCGCTGGGGGGGCCCTCCAGAAAGTGGAGGAGGTGAGAACAGCACAACACACCCCCACCCCCAGCCAGGCACCCCACTCCCGATCTGGTGATCCAGGGTGGTCCAGGGTGTCCTGGCTTAGGGGTGGGGGTGGATTTTTGGGGCTCTTGGGGGCCAACGAGATACCCCTCACCCCCAGCCTGGACCCCATGGATCACAAGGTCGGGAGTGAGGCTCCTGGTTAAGGGGAAGGGTGGGTTGTGTTGTCCTCAGGAAGGGTGGACGAAGGAGGGGTGATATTGAAAGGTAGGTCAACACATCGGCTACACGTCGCTGTTTTTGTTCGGCTTCCCCTGGAGGCCCCAGGAGGAGCTGTAGCTTTGAAACCTCATAGTTTTTGAACCTCATAGCCTTCAAACCTCGTAGTGTTTTTCGGCCCGTCCGATCATCGTGGTCTTGAAACCTCGTAGTCTTGACCTCCAGCTGCCTCGCTCGCGTGCCACACCGCACGCGCGCGACATTGAAGAGCACCCAACGTGCGGAAGGCGTCGCTAGCAAAAATTGGTTGAGATATGCAATGCTCCAAAATCCCCTCTCTTCGGGGATCGATGTTCGAGCCATACTCATGCTGCTCCACCCACTCTGGCCGCCAGGGGGCAGGGCATATATCAAAACGTGACGTCTGGAGGCTGAACTTGTATCTATGCCCCTAGCACAGGGTTCGCCAAACGTGTGCAGTGAGAGGCCTGCGTCATGCTTGAGGCAATGACGACTGTCGGCTCATTGATCCCGCGCCGCTGAGGAACAACCAAGTCCTGTCACGACCCTTCTCCTCCTCCTCTTCCTCCTCCTCCTCCTCTCCTGGGCCTTGAGGGCCCCCTCGTCGCCACGGCTGGACGCGGCTGCGCAAACGGGTCTTAAGACTTGTTGTGGGATGGTATGTTTAAGCTGCCCTTGGCGATCGCCACAATTAAGGCCTCCCGGAAGCTGGTTATGTCTGGTCCCATCCAGTCTGTGCTAGATCCCATACGGTTAAGATTGGCATCGTTCTTGGGTGCATAACTTTCAAATGCACTTTGCACCAACATCTGGATCAAGCGCGGACGCCCCGCGATACATGAACATTGCTTTTTGACAGGGACGGCGGGGGTGCCGGCATACTGCCTGCTTTGCGGATCCCAACACACCGCCACAATCCCTGGACAAGGGATTTGGCCACATTTGTGCCTCTTGGGGGGGACCCTAATGTATTACGGCCCCACCTTTGATCGATCCCCTCCAAGATGGCCATCGAGCAAGATTTCCTCAAGAGGTGCGCAAGAAGCTCCAAGAGGCACCCAAGCGGCCCCCAATATGCCCTAAGAGGCTCCCAAGAGACCCCTGAGAGGCTCCAAGAGGCCCCCCAGGGGCACCCAAGAGGCCTCGGAGAGAAGGCCCAAATCATTGAGTTTACCACAGATTTGGTCACATTTGGGCCTCCTGGGGAGGGACCCTGAGTAAGGAGCCCCACTCCTTCGATCGATTTCTTGCAAGATTGCCCCCGAGGCTCCAAAGGGGCCTGGGCGTAGATTTCTAGCGCAGGAGAGGATCTGCGAAATGCAAATGATTCAAGTGGCTGCAGTTCTGCATTGGATGAATGTGCGTCTTGTGCAACTTCAGGTGGCGAACTCGTTCGTTGCGTCGGGCCTTCTGGCGTTCAGGAGAAATCAGCTTAGATTTGAGACTTGATTCACGGTATTCGTGTTCGTGTTGAGGGTGACGTGCCCGCCCGTTAGCTACTTCAAGCGCTTGGCGAATCGCTGTCGTAAAACATGATGGAACGCCGAGACGGAGCGTCGCATTCACATCGAGGGATTGGCAATTTGATGATTTTCAGACTTCCACTAAATGGATGAACTGCTTTATCAGAGTGGCCGAAATGATCGGCGCATTTGACATCCGTGATCGCTTTGATGCACGGTGGCCTGTTCCATGTCTTTATCCACGTGGCCTTTGACTTTTCAGAACTGTCTTGTTCTTTGTGATCAACCGCATGACAACGACGGCCTTACTTTCACGACGGCTGTGAAGAACGAGGAGGAGGAGGAACAGGAGGAGGAGGAGGAGGAGGACAACGGGAGAAGGGGAGGAGGAGGAGGAGGAGGAGGAGGAGGAGGAGGAGGAGGAGGCGGAGGAGGAGGAGGAGGAGGAGGAGGAGGAGGAGACGCGAAGACAGGGAAGGCCCTGGCGAAGACGGGGGGGTGACTAGGGAAACTGAGGAGGACGGGGTCGCAGGGCGAGGCCGAGGACGGGGGTGAGAGAGGGCTGCTGGAACCCCGCGCCACGCGCGGCCTCCACCTCCTCGCTGCTGGTGCTGTCGCTGTGGAGTTCCTCGTCCCGCGGGGGCAGCAATGCGAGGCTGAATATATATATATATATATATATATATATACATATCCGCCGATCCGGCGTGTGAGTTTCAACGACCCTCAGATATAGCCTGAGCCTCAATTCTTGAGCCGGGGAGGTGGGTGCCGGGGTGGGTGCCGGGGTGGCTCTGCTGGGGCAGGGGGGGGTGGTTCCGAGTCAATTTTGGTGGCGAAATCGGAGCTCCAGCTCACTGCGGTTCGGCCCCTCGCCCCGGAGAGCTCGAACGCGGGCTCATAAAAAACCCAGCGGCCGCCCAGACGGCCCAAGAGGGCCCTGAGTGGCCGAAACATCGCTCCAAGACGTTCACTATGTTCCTCAGACGACTCCAGAAGCCTCCAATGTACCCTCCCGACACCTCCTAAGAGTGCCCAGAAACGGAAAATCTGTCCCCTTCCCCAAGGAAAACGTGTATTCTTTGCATTTTCGCTTCTTCGGCCTTCGCAATGCCCAACACGGCCCATGAGACCCCCAAAACAGGCCCAGAGGCTCTCAAGAGGGCCCCACGTCGGCCCAAGAAGGGCCCACAACGGCTCGGGAGGCCCCCAACACAGCCCAAGCGGGCCCCAGGACAGGCCCAAGAAGCGCCCAAGAGGGCTCCATGACGGCCCCAGAAGGGCCCAAGACGGCCCAAGAGGCGCCCAGGAGACCACCAAAATGGCCCTAGGAGTCCCCAGGAAACCGAGAGGCTCCAAGTGGCCCTCAAGAGGCCCCGAAAAGGCGCTCCAAAGCGCTCCCGAAGGCTTAGAAATTACCTCCTACACACCCCCAGGAGGCCTCCAGGATGCCCCCTGCATGCCCCCAAGAAGCCCCAAAGGCCCCCAATAGGCTCAACAATCACCTCCAAGACGCCCCCCGAAGCGGCCTCGAAAATGCGTCGTAGAGGTCCCTCAAGAAGCCCACGCAATGCCTCCAAGCTGTTTCCAAACCACTTACGTTTGAACAAACGCGTTGGGGCGAAAACATTCTTCTGACAACGGGATCGTCTCGGATCGGCGGCACCGGCCGGAGGCCTCTACAATATACATATATATATATACACATATACACATACACATACACACATATTTTATATACATATGTATGTACATGTTTATGCATATATATATATATATATATATATACAGGTATATGTGTATGTGCATATACATATGAGACAAAAACAAGAGAGAACGAGAGAGAGAGAGAGAGATAAAGAGAGAGAGAGGGAGAGAGAGAGAGAGAGAGATAAAGAGAGAGAGATAAAAAAAGAGACAGAGAGAGAAAGAGATAGAGAGAGAGAGAGATAGTTATCGAACAACGAAGAAAGAGAGACATAGAGAGAGAGCGAGAGAAAGGGAGAGAGAGAGAGAGAGAGAGAGAGAACAACAGAGAGAGAGAGAATCCGTATCCGCCGCTTGGGGAATTTCGGTGTTTCTCAAAACGTGTGTTATCGCTGACGTGTGCTTTGCTTCGAAAGGCCTGCTCTGCGACGCAAACGGCACTATGAAGGCCGACGGGGGCGTCGCGTTATCGGAGGAACCGAACGCGCAGACTGGGCTAACGCACGTCCTGGGGATCACCGACAATCGCCTTCCTGGGACCCAACGGGCGGTGGAAACGGATATGTTACGGCCCCGCAGGCCCGAATCTACTGCCAGACCTAGGACAACATACCACTTTTCAAAAACGTTCGATCCTCCGCCGCCGACCAGAGCTGAAAAAACATTCGAAGGTACCCCCCACCCCAGGATGCACAATAACATCCAACAGAAACGAAGAATCTTGGGATACCCTCCCCGAACCGACCTCGATCTTATACTTTGGTCCCACCGTATCGATGTCTACCGTCTGCCGGGCCCCCCGGATGTAGGTCGCCCGAGCGGTGACTGCGGATGGATCCTCGCTTTGGAAGCGAAGGCCGGGAGGCGGCCAGCAGGGCGCAACGTCGAGGACGGGACTTATCCACGTGCGCCGCCTTGGGCTGATGTAGTGACGATGACGAAGACGAGGATGATGATGATACATGCTTGTGATGATGATGCAGCTGATGTTGATGGTACCCACGTGCAGGTGATGATGATGGTGATGGTGCTGGTTGTGATGATGGTGGTGATGGTGGTGGCGTTGGCAGGGCGCTCTCTTTGCACTGTCATCCGCAGCAGGGCAGGTGCAAGGTGACGGACGGCCAGACAAGGCACCCCGCGTGCGCCCAGCCGCGCCCCCGCGTCGGCGTCCTGCGCAGCCGCCAGCACCAGCTCGCCCCGGCGCGACGCGAGGGCGGCGGGGGCCCTCGCGGATACCTGCTGCGCGAAGTCCTCGCCAGGGAAGACAGCAATGCGCTGGGCTTGGGCGGCAATGTCCGCGACGAGTCTCTGCGCGGCAGGCCCGGACCCGCCCTCAGTCTCGACCGCGAGCGGGACGACCACCTCGCGGTACCGGTCTTTCATGCGCTTCTCCGCGTCGCGAGCCTCGTGGCCGATGGCGCGCAGTGCCCAGCCCGACTCTCTGGGCGAGCGCGCGGTCGCGCTCGCCCAGAGCAGCGCAAGTAGCCCCGGCCAGCTGACGACGAGGTCGAGCCGCGCCTCGGTGATCTAACCGCCAGCCTCCCGGTACAGCTCCTGCACGAAGCTGATGATGAAATGATCATGATGATTATGGTGGTGATGATGGTGATGGTAGTGATGGCGATGCTGCTGCTGATGACGGTGGTGATAGTGATGGCGCTGCTGCTGCTTATGATGGTGATGATGCTGGTGGTGATGATGGTGGTGATGATAATGCCAATGCTGATGTGTATGGTGGTAATGATGCTGATGATGATGCCGATGGGCGGTTACCATGGCCGTTGCAGCATTCATTTCCTGCATTTAGCAAAAGCTGACGGTGGCAGGAAGTCCTGCGACCAATTCCGAGAGAGACCTGCATGTCACGCGCAGACAGCGCAGACGTCAGGAGATGATATTGAAACCCCTCAAGCGAGGGCGGGCGGGCTTGGGAGCTTGACCACAAGTTCAGCGGATGTGCGGCCACTCCCACTTCTCCCAGCACATGACTCACGAAAGCTGTTGCTATGCCGATGGAAGGCTACCACGGCCACTGCAACATTCATTTCCTTCATTTTACAGAAGCTGACGGTCGCAAAAAAAAGAGGCTTGCAACCGATTCCAGGACAGACCTGCAACCACGCGCAGACAGCACAGACGTGCCTTGAATAATACTACACCATGGCCGAATGCCACATCAATCATGCATTCTGGACCGCGACAGCTCAGCGATGGCATTGAGGATGGGGCTCTGCGCCGAGCTCAGCTGCTCCGACAAGGGAACGCGCAGCCTTGCGCCTGCGCGCTGCGCCCTTGGCCGCGCGGCCGTCGAAGTGGAGGCAAGGCCGACCCGAAAAAGAGCGCGCCGTCGCATGGGGGTCACAACAGGCGTTCGCTTGCTTGAGACGAGGGCAGTGCCAACAGAACGCGCGCATGACCGAGCGGGTGGCGGATCCGCACTGACAAAGATCCATATCAATATCAAGCAACGAGCGATGTCGGACGAGCGGCTGAAACACATGAAGGGCCCGAATCAGGCTTGTCTTGGGGTGTTCCACGCGTACTGGCGCAATTTGCTGGGTGCGAGTTTTGACTGCTCTGATAGCTGCTTCCAAAATTATGTTGTGGCCCCAAAAGGTCGGGCGCTCGCGGGGGCTGCCCGGCCCTGCGCGTCAGCGAGGCAGCGAGCGGGCGGCGGCCCAGACTCGATCCAGGAGCCCCTCGGTGACGAAAGCCAGCAAGCACGCGCCGCCGACGGTCGGGTCTAGCCTAAAGTTCGGTCCTCGACGGCCCGCGCCGTGAGACGAGACCCACGTTCCGACCTGCGCCAAACGCGGGGGCCTCGAATTCGCGCCGGTGCAACGCTTTGCATATGGGGGCCCCGTGGGGCCCGACCACTGGCAGAACGAGCCGACGGCGTCGGGGGGGCCCGCCGACGGGCGCGTCGAGAGGCCGACCTCGTGCGGGAGGCAGGCGCACGATCAGAACAGGCGCCAGCTTCGCGGCCCGCGGGGCAGGCGCCGGCTCGGAGGGGGGCGATCTGGCGGAGAATGCGCTTGGACGGGGGCTCCTTCCGCAGCCCCAACTCCAGCGATGCTCGGCGAACCTTCGCGCGCACCTCGGCGGGCGCGAACTTCTGAAGGGGCCCTGGGACACACAAATAAATACACACACAAATAAACAAATCCCCCCATATTTTCCCATGTTTTCTGGGTTTCTGTCTTCCCCCCCCACTTCCTATATTTTCCCATATTTTCTGAGGAATCGAGGATTGATTGTGTCTGTGTGTCTTTTCCTCTCCTGAGCTTCCCGGGGCTCGCCTCCGAGGGCGCGCCGCGTCGGCGCGCGCGGCCCGAGCCGGGGCCCTGGGGCGCCCGCCGACGCCGATGCGCAAGGCGCCCCCGTCTGGCCGGTGCGGCTGGGATCCTAGGGGGATCACAAACCTACCTCGCTTTTGACCACCCTCGCTTCCAAGAGATGCCAGACGATGCCAAACTACGGCCTGTACTGGTCAGGCCGCTTGACGAGGAGGCGCGTGGTATGACTTGGTTTTGCCTGGAAACGAAAGCGGGGTAGGTAATTCACGCTCCGAGTGACACCGGCAATGATGAGCCCCGAGCCCGCGGGCGCCAGCGCCAGCGACCCCCCGCGCATCCAATGGGCCTTGGACGGCCAGGGGCAGACGTGGCCGACCAGCGCCACGAACGAGACCGTGCTGGACACACTCGCCCAGACGATCTCCCCCGCCATGGCATCGACCCCGCCGAAAGCCAGGGCGGTCCCCGCCCAAAGCCAGGACGGTCAACAATGACGCCCTCGCGGCATCCAGCGAACTGGCCGTGCTGAACCCGTGCTCGCGGCAGCCCGGCTAATCCAGGACCTGCCGCGCGTGGTGCCTCGCCCAGGCCCTCGGCGTGCTCGTCGCGGTCGACGCCGCCAGGACACGGACGGCCCCGTTGGCCAGCTCCCCCGCTCGAGGGTAGGCCAGGTCCTGGGCGGCCGCAGGAGTCGGGGCCCGCAGCCGCCAACTCGGCGCGAACTCTGGTTGCCTCCCGCGCCTCCTGGAAGCTGCGGCCACGGAAGAAGCCGCGGCGGGGCAGCCCGTCGGCCGCGTTCAGCCCCGATGGCATCCAGCGGACATAACCGCGAAGGTCGGTTGCTAGGCTGAGAGCCGCAAGCCGCCGCAGAGGGCGACGCAGGGCGGGCATCTGCCCCGTCCTTTGCCTGCCGCCAGAGCCAGGAATGAATCTTATCGACGAGAAACAGGTGCCGATGGTGGCGAAGCGAGACGTTGCGAGTGGCGCCGCGCGCGGCATCACACAGCGCGTCGCCCTCGTGCTCCAGAATGTTCCTGGAAGGGTTCCAGCACCTCCTTGAGCTGACCGCGGCCCGCGTGGGATCCTCCATGTCCTCTGGGATCTCGCAGAAGCCCTTGCCGAAGCGCGACCGAGTCCCTGGCGACGGCCCCCAGGGAATCTGGGTCACCAGCAGCCCCCATCGAGGCCCGGCGCATTCGCCCATGCCCAAACAGCCGACGCACATCGATGCCTCCACCTCTCCGCCTGGCGCCCGACCGCGGCTGGTCGGGCCCCCCCCAGCCGGCGAGTGCAAACGCCTGCGCCGATGATGATAGGTGCAGTCCAGAGAGGGGTGGCATTGGCCACACCAAAGCTCGAACACCACCCAGCCCCAAGGTGGCCTCGCGCCAGGATCCTTCAAAGACTTGAAGGCGTAGACCGACGACAGGGTGGATGAGGTCTCTCTTAAAGGGAAATTAGGACACACAAATAAATACACACAAATAAAAATAGTCCCCATATTTTCCCATATTTTCTGGGTTTTTGTCTTCCCCCCCAATTCCCATATTTTCCCATATTTTCCTGGGAATCGAGGATTAATTGTGTCTGTGTGTTTTTTTCCCTCCTGATCTCTGGCAAATCACTGCCCACACGATGTGCACCAACAGCGCCTCGGGCATGCGGGGCGACGCGCGGCTCCGCGCCGAAGGACTGCAGGGATCGCTTGCCCAGGCGTCATCACGCCGGCAGGCCTCGCCGTCGCAGCCCAAAAGTCACCGCTGATCTCGAGCGAAGGGTTGCAACAAAAACCAAGGGTTGCAACAAAAACCCTTCGGGTTGCAACAAAAACCCTTCGGTTTTTGGTTTTTGTTGCAACCCTTCGGGTTTTGGTTTTTGTTGCAACCTTTCGTGGTTTTTGGTTTTTGGTTTTTGTTGCAACCCCTGGTTTTTGTTGCAACCCTTCGTTGAGGCCCGCGAAGATGGAGACGGGGGGGGGCGGGGGGCCTCGTCGAGTGAATGCGCGGGAAGCCCCCGCCGCTCCAACGCGCGCTGGACCTGGCCCCTCGCGGCCGTGACCGCGGCCGAGCCACTGCCGACGATGGCGACGTCGTCAACGTGGCCAGCCGCTGCCGCGCTCTCACGGGGCTTGGGCGCCCGTCCTCGATCAGGTCGCAGTCGCCAAAACCGTCGCGCGCGCGAATTCTCCGCAGGATACTCCGGCAGAACGCAGCGGCCAGCCCCGTCTCATCGGCGGGGCGCGGGCCATGGGCTGCAGCGCGCAATCGATGGGCAACCGCGCCCCGCCCCCCGTCCACCTCCTTAATGTGCGAGAGGCGGTTGGGGATGGTGGGGGGCGTGAAATGCCCCCCCATGCCCTTCGGCACGAGCGCGCGGTCAAAAAAACGCGCTGGATGCCGCCCTGGGCCACCGTCGCGGGGTATTGGTCTCCAGGGCAGCCCGCGCGGCCGCCGTCGGCAGCGTGGTCTTGGGCGGCGCCTCGAACTCTTCGTTCGCCAACCGAGCGTCGAAGACGGGCCCGGGCGCGCTCCTGCGAACCTTCCCAGCGAAGAAAAAAACACGCTGCAATGGCCGACCGCCCGTGCGGCACGGGAGCTGATCATGCCGCCCTCGAGCAACTTCCCCGCGATACCTGCGTGGGCCCTGGGGCTGTCGGCCAAAATCGGGTCGACGCATGGGCGTTGCGGCGCCGAGGCCGACCTCGAGTTCGACGCGGGCGACCTAACCCAGGACATGCGCCGCCCCCGTCCCGGCAGACTCTTGCTCGGCCCGGTCGACGAGGCCATCGACTTCCACTGGCGGCGTCGAGAGGTCAGGGAAGGGCGCCAAGTCCTCGTCGTAGGGCTCGACGTGGTGGGGCTCGTCGACGGCTGCTCGTCCCTTGTCGTTGTCGTCGCCTATTCTCACGCGCGTCAGGGGCGCCCCGGATCGGCGGCGCTGGCCGGAGGCCGCTACAATCGCAGATAAGCCTGCGCAATGTGGTCCATCGCGCTCGCCTGCCAAGACGAAGACGTCAACGGGGGGCGCCGAGAACGGAGACGAGTGGCCGCTCGGCTGTTTCAGGTCAGCGATACAATCGTTGGCCCATCGCCGCCACGCCGCCCCGCGCTGGGCGCGCTGGCGCCCCCCGTCGGCCCGGGCAGGCTCTGGCCCGAGCATCCGCCGCTAAAGGCGGCACGGGAAAAGCGTCGCGCTGCCGAGCATCGCGCCCCATCAGCTCGTCGAGGGTGACGATGGCCGAGGCCGCCGCGAAAATGCAAGGGATCGCCCAGGCGGCGCGACTGTGCCTGCGCCCGCCTGGGAGACGCTTTCCTAGGACTACTCGCGCGCCGCCCGCGGGTGGGCTCCGTCTTTAGCAGGTCCGCGATGAACTCGGCGTGCGCGGAGGCGAAGCGCAAGTTCCCTTCGCCCGCCGAGGCGCCCCTGCGTTGGCCCGCGTCCGCCGCCGGCAGCGCGTCGCTCACCGCCGCGGCCATCTCGTCCTTGCCCGACTTCATGGCCTCCGCCACGGCCTGGGCGGTGACGATATCCTCGTGGTGGCGCTCCCCAGTGAACAGGGTCAGCTCGCAAGCCGCGACCTCGGCGCAGTTGGCCCAGTCGCAGCGGGGCCCCGGCCCGAGCGCCCCGAGACTCCGCCCGCGCTGCTGGCAGACGGCGTCGGAATTCTGCAACCAAACCTCTGCCTCCCACTCGGGGTGCCGCGCCGGCGGTCCACCGGCGCCCCTCCGCATGCGATCCAAGCGCCGCTGCGTGGCGCGCGGTCCCTTGGTTGGCCAATCGGGCAGCGGTGTCGAGCTCGCCTGCAGAGCCACGGTCGCGAAGTCCAGCGATCTCCGACCCGCGGCGCTGCGCCCCCGCCCAGGCGCGCGCCGATCTGGCGCCCCCGCGCCCGGCCCCGGGGCGGATCTCCAGGGCAACGGCGTCGACGTCGAGGACCCGAAAGCAGCTGCTCGGAGCAAAGGTCCCGTGACAGGGCAGACGGCCCCCGCGGCGGGGGGCCGCGGCCGCGCAGAAACGGCGGGGGGGGGCCGCGGTGAGCGCGCTGCCGGAGACTTATTTTTGCCGGCGGCAAGGGCGGGCCGCGCCAGAACGGGGGCCGCGCCGGCGCAACTGGGGGAACGCGACTGGGGAACGCAAGCGCGACCGGGGGAACGCGATTGGGGTCGCGCAGACGAGCCGCGTTTGTCAGCTGCGAGGGCGGCCGCGGAGGGGGAACGCGGGGGGTGCGCGCGAGGGGTCTTCGCCGCGAGGAGTGCGCGGGCGGCCGCGGGGGGCGCGCGAAATGGTCGCGCGCCGCAAGGTTGCGCGGCGAGTCTGAGCTGCCCAGGGCCCATTGGGGAGGCGAGCCATCATCTGCTGGGCGGCAGCGAAACGGCGCCAGACGTGCGGTGGCAGAGCCAAACCGGCCTGCGAACGCAGGACCCCCCCGCGGCTTTCGCTCGCCGATGTCCCAGGCAACAAGGCCGGTGCCCCCGCGTAGCTCCGGGTGCGCATCCGGAACGGCGGCGCAGGCGCGCGCCGCGCCAGTCCTGCTCGAGCTGGCGAGGGAAAGCACATGGGCAACAACGTCGACACCACGATGTGGCATCCGAGGCTCTCGCGCATGCCTCGCTCTCGCCGTGGGCGTCTATGCTGGCCTGCGGGGCTGACCGCGTGCCCCGTGCTTCGGCGGTGTCGCGCCTGGCCCTGGCCCGCGCGTGCGCTTCCGCAGTGGCGCAGCCTTAGCTGCGCAATGTTCGGCCCAGGCCTACAGGCCCAGCGGGGGCCACTACGGCAGAGATTGCGGCCCTTGGGCGAAGCAATCCCACGTGCATTTCTGGACGTATTGCGGCGTATTCAGGACTCGCCGATGCCCTATCAAGGACATTGCACTTAGTGGAGACTTAGTGCAGTGCCACACTCCGCTTGTTGTCTTGGCCGCCGGCCACTTGCGATCCTCGCAACCTACGCCTAAAAGCCGAAGCCAGCGATGCGTCTGCCCCGTCGTGACTAGATTCCGCGGGGGCTGCCTGCGGCCTGGGGCGTCTCTACGACTCCATCTTCGCGTCGGGCTTGGCGGCGGCGCTGGCCTCGGCATCGTAGACGGGTGGCCATCGGGGCCCGCCGCTGCCGGCGCCATTCAGCGGGCGACGGGGCTCGCGGGCCGGGTGTCGACAGCTAGTCGGAAGGGAGGCGCATCTGCTGAACATCGCGGAGGCGCCTGCAATCTTTGGGCGCGCGCGCGCGTCGCCGCAAGTCCTGATCGCCGGCGGGCAGCGACGATGAAATCTGAACGTCTCCTCGGGGATGTTCAATCCAGCCGGCAAGATGATGCGCCGCGCATTGCTTTTGCAAGACGCGCAGATGCGCGCGCGGGCGCGCGCGTCGTCTCAGCTCCCCTTTCGGCGTGCCAACCCCTATCTCTCGCGGCCTGGGCCGCCGGTGCTCTTCGCGCATTTGCACAGACAATATCGAATGTTCAACTGGTCGTGCAGTGCACCCGTTGGTTTGCCTTTCAGTGGATATCCAGAACCGCAGCCCACGTCGTAATAGCGGCCGCAGCTTTAACGCGACAGTTCAGGTGCGCCGAGCGTTGCAGCCAGGGTGCGAAGAGGCAGGAGGAACTCGGCCTGTGTGGCCCCCACTGGGAGGCGTTTCTGACAGCCACTCCCCACTCGCCCTCTGGCCCGATCAAACGCAGAACGCTAGCGAATAGACGACCTTCGCGGCGTCGGGCCCTCAGCAGGTGAGGGCCCTGTCCACACAATTGTCTTGGTTGGTACTTGCAAGATCAATCTGCCATGAAATGACATATCGGACCGAATCATAACGAACCTCGGATCGGGCTGCATCGACTGCGCCGAAACTGCACAACTACACTGTGCCAGCAACAACAACAACATCGGGCCGCATGCGACCGGTGGAAGATCGAGATCAAACCAGATCGACCCGCGTGAATTCGACATCGAACCGGACCGACCTGATCGACATGGGCTCTGTGGTTGCGTCATCCGTCTTCACACTGCCACCGGTGCCGCCACATCCTGGCAGGATCCAAAGGACGACGGCCACGACCAGCGACAGGGCAAACCAGACGAGGCTCACAATACCGCTTGTGCCAAGCCCCGACTGCTGATGGCATTTGGCAATGCTCAGTATCTTCAAATTTGTCGCCGACCTGAGCACTGCGCAATCGGATGTGGGCGCTATCCGTTCTCAGCTAGGAACAAACGCGCACCGTTTGCACGGCCCCGCTCGTGCAAGCTGTGCTGACACGCGCCAAGATACAACACATCGCGCTGTCGGCTACAGAACTCACAAAAAAAAACCTGAACGCATGGAGGTCGTCAGCAAATACGACCTCCTGGAAACAGCTGATTCAAACAGGACTGCCACCGCCGACTGCTGACGGCAGCTGCCTCGGCTGGTACCTTGCGTCATGGGTTCCAGCGTCGCCACCAGGGCCACCGCGCCCTCGCAGGATCAAAGGGAAGACGGCCACGACCAGCGGCGGGCAAGCAAGTGGCTTCACGCCAGCCGCATCGACGCGCAGATGGCCGCAGCACGAGCCGAACTACCCACCCCCCTCCCAGAGGCTGCGCACCAGTGTGGCGCGGCCACACGGAGGTGGATCTTCTCCTCTTTGAACCAAATGGCTACGGAGCCTCGCCTCCTCCCCCCCTGCCTTGACGCTTGACTCTGCCGGCAGTTCCGTCTCTCGCCTTAGAGGGAACGCGTTTCACGGGCGTTTCCTTGAGAACATTCGGCGGCGCGTTTCGAACCGGGGGGTGGGCCCCCCCCCAAACATTCGGCGCCGTCGATCAAAACCAGGGGGACTCCCCTCCCCCCCAGACCTCCCCTCCCGAACCTCTCCCCCCCTCCCCTCCATCCCAAAGGGGGGGGGTCAAACCCCCCCCCGCTCCTCGGCGCAGGCGCCGGCGCTGGCGGCTGCCAGCAGCGCCGACGGCGGGGGGAGGGGGGGCCGAGGTTGAAACCCCACCCCCCAACCCCTAACGCGCGGGTGGCTGGGGTGGTTTGAACCCCCCCCTGGCGCCGGCCTCGGCGGCGGCCAGCAGCGCCGCCGCTGGCGCCGGCGACGGCGGGGACGCAGCGACGATTACCACCACTACCACCGCCACCACTACCACCATCACCACCGCCTCAACCCACCACCACTGCCACCACCAACCCACCACACAACCACCACCACCACCACCGCTACAGCCACCACCACCACCACAACCATCCCCAGCACCACAACTCACCATAACAACCACCACCACCACAAAAACCCACTACCACTACCATCGCCACCACAATCTACAACACCACCACCACCACCGACACAACCACCACAACTACCAGCAGCACAACCCACCGCCACCACCACAAACCACCACACCACCACAAACATCGCCACCACCACCACCAGCACCACCTCTACGAACCACCGCCACCACCACAACCCACCACCACCACTGCCACCACAACCAAAAACCACCACGAACCACCACCACAGCCACCACAAACATCACCACCACAACTCACCATCACCACCACCACCACCACGCCACAACCACCACCACTACCAGCAGCACGACCCTCCTCCACCACCAAAAGCCACCACACCTCATAACCACCACCACCACCGCCACCACCACCACCACCACCAGCACCACCTCTACAAACCACCGCCACCACCACAACCCACCACCACCACCAATACCACCACAACCCACCACCACATCACCACCAAACAACCACCACCACCACAAACCACCACCACAAACCACCAAACCACCACCACCTCCACCACCACCACCACCACGACCACCACCACCACCACCACCCACCACCACCACCACCCACCACCACAACCACCACCACCACAACAAACCACCACACCACCACCACCACAACCACCACCACCGCCACCACATACAACCATAACCCACCACCATCACCACCACCGTCCTCGTCGACGCCCCCTGCCGCCGCCGCCCGCCGCCGCAGGCCCTGGCGCCGGCCCATGAAAGAAAATCGTCGTCCCCGCTGCCGCCGCAGCCGCCGCAAGCGCCGGCCCGAGGAGAGGGGAAGCAGGGGAGGGAGGCGCTCTTTTTCACTTTAGCTCCCATCGTACTTAAGGACCACATTCCCCAAAAAATTCGAGCACCCGGAGACGTGTCGAACAAGTGTCGAGCGAGCGTCTCCCAGGGCCCGACACCTGAACACCCTCGAGTTTCGGTTCTCGTTTGGTGCTCGGAATTCATCCTGGTGATATCCACGCTAAAATTTGTAGGAACATCATTCAGGGGGACGTAAGACCTGGGTACAGGGGACTCGGAACTCCCCGACGAGGTCGTCAAAAAAATGACGAGGCCGAGCCTGCATTTTGACGAGGCCTCCCGCTGCAGACATCCCACGAAACTCCTGCTCGTCACAATCCGAGGCGCGGTCATCAAAGAACGATGGCGAACCCGAGTCCTGGCAAACCCAGGTCTTACGATGGCGAACCCGAGTCCTGGCAAACCCGGGTCTTACGCTCCCCCGAATCATAACTCTCGCCGGGCGCCTTCGCCCCGCCGCCCCCTCTTCTCGGCACAAACTCGGCTCGCCGGAACTTCGCTCCGCCGGGGGTCGGCTCGCCGGGGTTCGCTCCGCCGGGCCTCGCTCTCGCCGGGGGCCCGGCTCGCCCGGCTCGAGATGCGCCCATGCTCGGCTCGCCGGGGCTCGGCTCCCCGGGGGTTCGGTTTTGCCGTGGCTCGTGTCGCCGTGGCTCGTGTCGCCGTGGCAAATTTTGCCGTGGCCAACCCAGACATGATGGCGTCGGTAAAAAAATCAGGACGGGAGGTTTTTCGCTATTTTCGGCCCCGGGGGGCCCTCGCCGGGCCTCGGGACCGTCAGAAAACGAGTCATGACGAAAAACCGGCCCCGGGGAAAGGGTCTGGACTTCCAGGGACGCCGTCCTGAAAAAATCATGACGTCGCATGTCTGGGAATTTTGCCGTGGCTCGTTTCGCTGGGGCTTGTTTCGCCAGGGCTCCGCTTCGCCGGGCGGGCGGACCCGCACTCCAGGTCGGGTCGGGCGGGCGGCCCGGGCGGGACATCAAAGTAGTTCTGATGCGTCATCAAGGTAGCACGCGCTTCACCTGGGGTCGTTTCGCCAAGCTTGTTTCGTCGGGGCTTGTTTTGCCTGTGCTCGTTTCGCCTGGGCTCGCTTCGCTGGGCGGGCGAACTCAACCCAGCAGGCGGGTCGGGCTGGCGGACCCCAACTGGCGTGTCGGGTCGGGCGGGCGGGACATAAAGAGTGATACGCCATCGAGGTAGCACGCGCGAACCCTGAAGGGCGTGTGGTGTCGGGCGTGCGGACCCTGACGGGCGGGTCGGCGGGAGGGGCAGCCACCGCCTCGTCGAGGGCCGGAGCCAGATGAACCTAGCCGGGAGAATCGAGCCAGGCGAATCGAGACTCGGGCGATTCGAACCTACGCTCTCGCCTCTTCCCTGCTCCCTGCTCCTCCTTTCTCTTCGATCCAGATGCCTGTAGACCATACCCCTCCATCCATCCTCCTCCTCACTCCCTTCTCCCTGCTTCCCTCCTCCTTCCTCAACTTCCCGGTCCTCCTCCGCCTCCCTCCCTCCAGCCCTCCCTTCCTCCGCCCCCTCCGCCCCCCCCCCTCTCCCTTTCCCCCTTCCCAGTCCCCCTGCTTCCTCTCCCTCCCCTCTGAGATATCTCCCAAGGTCCGTCCTGGCGAAATTTCCAAACCGCGTCCACCGTGGCGACGAGAGCCCCCACAGACCCCCACAAACCTCCGCAACGACGACGTCGATGTAATTGTGCTGTGGCCGTCGACGTCGATGGTCGACCGTCGTCGTAGTCGTCGTCGTCGTCGTCGTCGTCGTCGTCGTCGTCGTCGTCGTCGTGGTCGTGGTCGTGGTCGTAGTGGTGGTGGTGGTGGTGGTGGTGGTGGTGGTCGTCGTGGTCGTCGTCATCGTGGTCGTGATCGTGGTCGTGGTCGTGGTCGTCCTGTTCGTCGCCGTGGTTGTCGTGGTCGACGTCGTCGTCGTCGTCGTCGTCGTCGTCGTCGTGGTCGTCGCCGTGGTCGTCGTCCTGTTCGTCGCCGTGGTCGTCGATCGTCGTCGCTTGGTCGTCGCCGTCGTCACCGTGCTCGTGGTCGCGGTCGTCGCCGTCGTCGCAGCACTCGCCGCTGAGGGGGGGAGGGGGTGGCGGCTGGCGGCGGGCGCGCCTCCGCGTGGGCCGCGCCCAGCGGGGCGCGCCGCGGCGCCTCGAGAGACGGCCTCGGCGACGACCTCCCCGTTGGTGGGGGAGGGGGGGGGGCGGACAGCCCCGAGGAGGACGATGAGGGAACGGAGGAGGAGGAAGGGGAGGACGGGCAGGAGGAGGAGCAGGATGCGGAGGGGGGGAGGATCTTGATCTTATTGCCACCGCATCTTGATTGCATTGTCACCGTATCTGGATTGTAGATCGCTCGAGCACTGCTGCAATCTGGGGCTCATTAGCGGACTGACGAGCCCAACGATCCAAACTAGTCCCAGCGCAGTAACGGCTTTTGCGCCCTCAGGGTGCCACGTCAAAACAAGAGGAAGCGGTTCTACTCTCACACTTACCACCCCATCAACAAGCGACTCCTGGAGCAGTGCCCCAGGAGTCGCCTGGGGGAGGATGAAGGGGGGGACCTGACAGGAAGGGATGGAGAGGAACGTCTCTCGGTTCACACTTACAGTCAACCCGTAAGATAAGAACGCGCGGAGAGGATACAAGGGCCTTGGAAGGCCCTGTAGGCACTTTGCGGGCGGGGCGCGGCCAGCGAAAGCGGCCAAGAATGGTCCGAATGGGAAGGGTGCAAGGGCAGCCTTGGAAAATCGCTCATCCTTACTATGTGGGTTGACAGTGCCACCCCAGCAGCTGGCGACTGCTGGAGCGGTGCTCCAGGAGTCGCATGGCTTTAGGTTGATCAGCCCCCCCCCAATGGCCGAGCGGCCCTGGGGGAGTGGGAGGGGGGCAGCGTTCTGAGAACTCACATGCCATCAGGAACCGGGGAGAAGCGTCTGACCGTGGGGGGAGCCTTGACGCCACGGCTGCACGTGGCTCGCGAAAGTGGTCGGCCGTGCCATGGATGGGGACAGGGGGCCGATTCGGGAGGGGGGTGGACATCTGACAGAGAGGAGCAGAAGGCGAAAGGGAAGATGGGGGGAGGGCCCTCTCTGTACGACGAGACCCGGTTTCTGATTCCTCGAAGGCGAAAGCTGTGCCGCCCGTGTGCGGTGCCACCTCCGGGAGCACGAGCAGTGCACCGCCCGCGCATCGTGCCGCGCCCGAGTGCCTCGTCTGGCCCGCGGCCTGACGTGCACACGGTGCGCCATCTGCGTGCCGTGCCCTGCCCGCGTGCCGCGTCGTGGTTGCGTCCGGCGTGCCGCTCCCGCCCGGGGGGGTGCGGCAACTGTGCCGCGGCCGCGCTCCGGGCCTCCGTGCCGTGCCCGCGTGCCGTGCGCGCGCGCTCGGGGTGCCGGGCCGCTCCGCGCACGCTGCCGCCGCGGGGGGCGGCCAAGCCTCGGCTCTCGCGAGGGCCACCCCCCCCGCGAGGGCCTCCCGGCATGCCCCGCCAGGGGCCCGCGTGCCGTGCCGGCCCCTGCGAGCCGCCGCCCGCCGCCGCTGGAGCTCCCCAGCGCAGCGGCCCCGCTCGGCCGAGCGCGAGGGCCGGCGGCGAGGCGTGTGGGGGGGAGGGGGGAAGGCCTCCTCGGCAGGCGGCGGGGGCTTCTCAGAAGCCCTCGCGCCTGCGGAAGAGTTCCCTGTGCCTGCGGGGAGGGCCGCGAGAGCTTCTCAGAGGGGCCCGGGCCCTCCGAGCCTTCTGGGCAGGCCCGCCCCCTCTGCAATTGCCCCCTGGGCTCGCCGCCAGAATGGGCGTGCCGCTTGCCCGCCGACGCTGGAAAAACTAGAAACGGCCTGAAGGTCATTTCTCGACGGTTCGCGCGGAGATCTTGGATCGGCGCTGGCCCCCCCGGGCGGTGCCTCCGGCGCCGCCTCCGCGCGGACCGCCGAAAGTCTATATTTATGCCGCTGTGTCTTCGATGCATGGGTGGCGCAGCTACGCGGCCATGTCCCGAGGTAAGCACGTCGCCGCCCCAAAGCGAACCGCGGCTGCCCAAACAGACCGGCATCCACCTCGACGATTCATGACTGGGCCCTGAATGACATCATGGCGTTACTCCAGCAGTGGCCGTTGGACTCCAACTCGGCGGCATCACGCCGCACCACGCAGCCCTTCGTATTAGACTGCTACTAGGCGGAGCCACCCCGGCCGAGCTGATCCACATCGCGGACACCTACGTGCTGGACGCTGGACACCAGTCTGCGGCAGCGGCTACTTCTATGAGGCTATCCACCGTGACGAGTGCCACCTCTGCTGCCTCGGAGTGTGGGACGGTGTGGCCGAGCGCTCACTTCCCCCACGTCGCGATCAACGGCGGACACCGTCGGCGCCACCATCGCGGGAGACGAGGCCATGCTGCAGCACTGGCGCGCGGTGCGGGGGCCGCCGCCCCCAGAGGGCCATGGTGAGTGCCAATCGGGTCGGGCGAAAGGGGGGATAGCAAAGGGGGGGTTTGAGAATCAGCTCTCGTAGCTGATTCTCCCAGCGCCTCCCGGCGCCAGAAGGCGCCCATGTATCGAGGAATGGGCCCCTCGGTGAGGCCGAAACCAGCTGCATGCAGCAAATTTCGTACCCCCCCTTTCCCAATCCCCCCCTTTCGCTCGGCCCGAGCCAAGGGCGCCCAGGCAGAGCCAGCCCCCACCGCCGCGCCAGGAGCCCCGCCGCCCACGCCGCCCGCGGCCGAGGCGCCGCTCCGCCCCGCGAGCGCCCGCCCCCCGGCACCGCCGCGGCAGACGGCAGCCGCCGCCCGGCGGCCGAACGCCTCGCCCTGCGCCCGAGCGCGTTCGCCTCTGCAACCTGCTCGCGCTCTCCGCCAGAACACATCGCTGCAGTCTTGCCCCTCTGCGATTTGGACGCCCGACATGGGTACCGAAAAAATGGGTA
Organism: Prorocentrum cordatum; assembly: GCA_963575745.1. Lineage (NCBI taxonomy): Eukaryota > Dinophyceae > Prorocentrales > Prorocentraceae > Prorocentrum > Prorocentrum cordatum. The sequence goes on along the minus strand of CAUYUJ010002080.1, from coordinate 420,600 downwards.
CGATGCCCAACAACAAATGTTGTCCCAAACCAACAGCGGTCGCTGTTGGGCAGGCGGCCTCCAGTCTCGAATGAACACAGGCCGCGGCGGCGTGGACAGCGAGGCCTGTTCAAAATGAACAGGAACTGCTGTTGGACATTGTACCCATTCTTTCGGTACCCATTTCGGGCGTCCAGATGCGTGCGCAAAGGGATTGCCCAGCCTCCGGCCTCCTCGTCGCAGCCACTCTGCATCGTCTTGTGCACCGCGGCCCTGGCCCGAGCCTGCTGCCAAATAGCGCCGTCAGCTGCACCAGCTTCCCGTCCTGTGGCGCACTGCGCCGCGCCGTGGCAGCCGTCGCGACCATGCTTGTTTCCCAGGGCACACACCACTCCAAGGTGATCTCGAAGGTCTGCCTCGACGAAGTCTTCTCGTGGGGCAACATCTACGTGACAGTCTCGGATATCGAGAAGGCCATCACGTCCACCATCTTGGATGACAACGGCAAGACGATCGATATCTGCAACGCGGCCTGTAAAGCCAATACCAGCGCATTGCCTTGGCGATGGCATCGTCTTCTACTCGAAATCCTGGCTGTACGTCCACACGTTCGACCCCGCCTGCGAAGCCAATGAGGCTGAATCTTGGAAGTCGACCTTTGCCAAGGACTCCTTCGACCCGCCTTCGCCGAAAAGGCCTCCGACCTCGACCGTCGTCGTCTACGTCGTCGATGCCGACCAATAGTTCGCCATCGCGGTGCCCGGCCTCCGCGAAGAGCTCGGCTGGGCCTACGCCGCAACGCAATGCTCCTGAAAAAGTGCACCTGCTCGGTCCCCGCCATGGCACGAGCCGCGGGAGAGCCTCCGCGTCTACCGCTGCGAGGGCCAGCTCGACTCGACCGTCGGCTACGCGACGCCTCCGATGCTTCGTAGGAAAGTGGCCCTGTGCGACAGCAGTGGGCGCCTGGCGGCGATCAACCCAGACCTTGGCCGCAGCCGGGGGGGGGGGGGGGGGGCGCTCGCGGCGCATCGTCGCCTCGGAGGAGGCATGAGAAAGAAAGAGAGACGGAAAGAGAGAGATAGAGAAAAAAGAGAGAGAGAGAGAGGAAGCGGGGGGGCATCCCCCAGACGTCCCCCGTGCTCCCTCCTGGAAGAATGCGAACTATGCACGTGCACCGATCCTGGCCAGGCTCATGCTGGACACAGGATGGGCCTGGCCAGGATCGGTGCACGTGCAGAGCTCTCGTTGCTGGACCTCTTGGGGGAACTGTGTGGAGGCTCCTCCTGAGGGGTACCGACGAGGGGGACCGGCTCAAGAAGTCAAGGGGGGAGACCTCGACATGGGAGGTCCATGTAAGAACGATTATTCAACCAGATTCGGGGGCCATCATGCCATCGAGCCAGATGAAGCTGAATTGAACTGGATTGAGATGGGGGTCTGCTGGGTAAGCCAGCAGTCGACCACGGATAAACCAGCGCCGATGCTGCATTTGACCAGCCATCCAATAATTGCATTCGAAGCTCGGAGAAAACACGTTTCGTGAACGCCTGCCTGGAGCAACTCCCCTGACACGTTGGAACCGGGGGAGGGGGGGACAACAAAAAACATTGAATACCCCTGGAAACTGCCCCCCCCCCCCACCCCCACCCTGGACACCGGCCTCCCTAACTGCCCCCACCCCTCTCCACAGGGGGATGGGTTCGAACCGGCCCCCTCCCCCCGAATTGCACGGGGGGGGTGCTCGAACTGGCCCCCCCTCCCCGCCCTGATTTGCAAAGGTTAGGGGGGATGTTCGAACCGCACCCCCCCCTGTCCAAGAGGGGAGGGGTTCGAACCGGCCCCCGAGCTGCAGTGGGGGACGGGGGTTCGAACCGGGGGGCGGTTCGAACTGCCCCCCCTCCCCCCAAAAATAAATTCCTACCAAGGCTCGATGCTACTCTAAGGCTCGCTCGTTCGCTCGAAGGCTCAGTATCGCTCGAGTAACCAGTCGAGAGTCGTGCGTGTCATTAAATGCACGCATGGTACTCGCTTGCTCGCTCGCCCGCTCGCGAGCTCGAGCAAGCGAGCGAGTCGGGCGGGCGGGACACTACATGCATGGTGTTCGCTTGCTCGCTCGCTCGCCCGCTCGAGTCAACGTGCGAGCGAGCGACCGGGTCGGGCGGTTCGGTTTGGGCGGGCGGGTCATTCATTGCATGATGTTCAATTTCTCGCTCGCTAGCTGGAGCAAGTATGCGAGCGAGCGAACGACGGAACGAGTGAGTCGGTCTTCTCGCTCGCTCGCTCCCTCGAGCAAGCGAGCGAGAGAGTCGGGCGGGTCGGGCTGGGCGGGTGGGACATGAAATGCATGGCGCTCGTTTGCTCGCTCGGTCGCTCGAGCAAGCAAGCGAGCGAGGAAGTAGGGGGTCCTCTCGCTCGGTCGCTCGCTGGAGCAAATGTGGGTCGCATCGAGCGGGCGTGGCATTGAATGCATGGTGCTCGCGTGCTCGCTCGCTCGAGCAAGCGAGCGAAAGAGCGAGGGAAGAAGAAGTCGATCCCCTCGTTCCCTTGCTCGAGCGAGCGAGAGGTCTGGGGCTCAGAATGCTCAATCCAACTGACATCAAATCAGACTATAGCGAATGCAACTCTGATTTCGGGCTCGATCCAACTCGTAGAAAATCTTACCAGTGCTCGATCAGGCCTTAATCGCAGCATAATAAGGGTCGAACCTAGTAGTCGGCGTCGGAGTCGTCGTCGTCGTCGTCGTCGCCGTCGTCGACGCCGTCGCCGTCGCCGTCGCCGTCGCCGCCGCCGCCGCCGTCGCCGTCGCCGTCACCGTCGTCGTCGTCGTCGTCGTCGTCGTCGTCGTCGTCGTCGTCGTCGTCGTCGTGGTCGTGGTCGTGGTCGTCGTCGTGGTCGTGGTCGTGGTCGTCGTCGTCGTCGTCGTCGTCTTCGTCGTCGTCGTCGTCGTCGTCGTCGTCGTCGTCATCGTCGGAGTCGGCGTCGGAGTCGGCGTCGGATTCGTCGTCGTCGGCGTCGTCGCTGTCGTCGACGTCATCCATGACGCCGTCGTCGTCGTCGCTGCCCGACCCCGCTGGCGCCGGCGCCGGCGCAGGGGCTCGCCGTCGTCGGTTGCCAATGCGGGGGGGGCGGTTCGAACACCCCCACTAGGGAACCCACAAAGGACGTACGCGTCAAACTATGTACATGAACACGGCCCCTCGATCTGAGACTGGCCGCGTGACACGACAATTCGCGCAATGCGTGCCCTCGAAATCAGCGAGGATTCATGTACGTGTACGTCCTTCTTCCGCTCCTGACCCACCCTCTGCCTGCAATTCAGGCGGGGGGACCCTCCCACTTCGAACACCCCCCGCCCCCCCCCTTGAGAGAAGGGGGAGGCCCCCTACCCCGGTTTGAACACCGCCCCCCCCCAGTACAATTGAGAGGGAGGGCGTCCCCCTCCCCGGTTCGAACGCCCCCGCTTGCAACTCGGGGGGGGGGGGGCCGTTCGAACCCATGCCCCCCCCCCCCCCCCCTGAGAGGAGACCCCCGCCCACCGATCCGACTCTCCACTTGCAATTGAGGAGGGGGGGTCCCCCCCTCGGTTCATCCCCCCCCCCTCGAGCCCCCCCCCCCCTGGTTCGAATCCCTCCTTTCCCCTGCAACTCAGCCCCTCTCCATTCCGAATCCTCCACGCTCTTTCCCGGCGTCCACGGAACGCGCGCTCACTCTGACCTCCACTCTCCCTCCCTGGGCGCTGGCGAAAGGGCGGCGACCGAATTCGCAGGCCCGCCCTGCCGTGGCAGGGCGGGCCACCAGCGCCTTCCCGGACGAGGACGAGGAGGATGAGCACGACCAGGGCAAGGATGACCATGATGACGACCCAGACCCCCGACGTAATGATTTTTTCGTTACGTCGACCCCCAGAGGTCCCGACCCTTTCCCCATGACCGGTTTTGCATCCTATGTCGTTTTTTGACGCTCCCGAGGCCCGGCGAGGGCCCCCAGAGGCCGAAAATTAGGAAAAACCTCCCGTCATGTTTTTTTCATTACTCGAGGGGGTCTGGGGAGGATGATAGAGGACGAGGACGAGGACGAGGAGCACGAGGACCGCACAGCTGGCCTGCCCACACCCTCCCCGGGACGAGGGTGTGACCGCGCCCGCCGCGCCCGCGCCAGCGACCCCAGGCCCGGCCTGCGCGGGTCGGGTGTTGCCATCAGGTGGCCCTGGCTCAGAGCAGGGCTCGGGCTAAACGATGTTCTTCGTTTTCGTCTTCGGTTTGCGTTCGTTCTGCCTTCGCTCCGTCTTCGTAATGTTCTTCGTTTTCGTCTTCGGTTTGCGTTCGTTCTGCCTTCGCTCCGTCTTCGCTCTGCCCTTTTTCGCCGCGAAGCGAAGTCAGGACGGAAAACCGTCCACGACGTCGCCCAAAAACACCGCTGAGCTCGAGCCCCGGCCCCAAATGGCCCCGTCCCCTGCACGGAGGCCCGGGAGGCCTGAAGGGCACCCCATCGGGAAGCCAAGGAGGGCCCAGAGCGGCCACAGCCCCTGCAGGGCGGCCCAGCAGGCCTCTCTTCTTGTGGCATCTTCGAGCCCAATCAGAACAGGGCGCAGCCGGACTTGCACAGAGGAAGGAGGAGGAGGAGGAGGAGGAGGAGGAGGAGGAGGAGGAGGAGGAGGAGGAGGAGGAGGAGGAGGAGGAGGAGGAGGAGGAGGAGGAGGAGGAGGAGGAGGAGGAGGAGGAGGAGGAGGAGGAGGAGGAGGAGGAGGAGGAGGAGGAGGAGGAGGAGGAGGAGGAGAGGCGAGCTCAGCAGGCTCGCGCGGGCGTCCAGCAGGCCTCCAGAGCACCCCCCAAGAGGCCCAGCAGGGCCCCATGGGGGGGGGTCCCAGACGGCGCGAAGAGCGGGGGCACCCTCGGCCATGACCACCCCTGGCAGACGTCTTCGGCTGATGCTGGTCAGAATCTTCATCGTCGTCTTCGTCGTCGTGCTCCTCCTCCTCCTCCTCCTCCTCCCTCTCCGTTCTCGAGGTATGGCCCGCCTCCCCAGTTCTGTCTCCTCAGTCATCCTTACTCCGCCATCGTTCGCACCCATGATGCTTCTCCCCCCTATCTCACATGGTTTTCCTCCCTTTCCTCTTGGTTATCCTGAGGGGCCACCTCCTCCATCATGGTTCCCCCCCCTCCTCAGTTGTCGTCATCCTCGTCCATCTTCCATCCTCCCTTCTCCCACCTACGCTGCCTCGACGCCCTTCCCTCCCCCTGTCCCGATCCGCAGACGGAACAAATGGAGGAAAACAACATGGAAAAGGATAGAACACGGAACACCGAAACTACGGCATCGACCGCTGAGGATGGGGAGTGGACGACGACACGGAATGAAGGGAGGCCGCCTTCTCATCCCCTTCCAACCTCCGAGATGGTCAGCTGATTCGGAAAGGAGGAAGGGAGGAACGGTGAAGAGATAGACAGTGGGATAATGGTATCTAGAAGATGGACGAGGGGGAGGACGAAGGCAAAGGCGGAAAACCAAGATGAAATATCCAGGAGGACGACCATCACTAAGAGGACGATTGAGCATGGAAGAGGAGGAAGATGAACAGGACGAGGACGAAGAATATGAGGAGGACCACGGAGAAGGGCGATGGAAAAACACTGGTGATTTAGAAGGTCGAATGAAAGAGGACGACGAGGATGACGCGGAGGACCATGGAGGATGAAGGAGGAACAAGAGGACCCCCCTGGAGATCCTCATCAGAAGCTCCTGGAGACCAGGAACTGGCAACACACTTTCAATACGTTTGGCAACCTCTGTCCTCCCCAGAAAATATGGGAAAATATGGGAAGTGGGGGGGGACACAATCCCAGAACATATGGGAAAATATGGAGAATATTTTACTCCTCGAACCCATCCTCTGGAGGCATCTCCCGCCGCTCCTGGCCCTCTCCCGAGGTGCACGCCGACCATACGTTTGAGAATCATCCGGCCGAGACGACGAGGGCTCTCCAGGACGGTCGACGTGACTAATGTGTAGATGTTGCTTCCCTGATTTGGCACACCCGAATCGGGTACGTTAGGTTCGTGTCGTGCCGACTTCGGCGTTGGTTTCTGACACCGCGGGGATCGTTCAACCTTGAACGATCGGCCGTTTCCGAAACGTCTAAATCGTTTTACATCGAGCGATTTTGGGTCGCTCGCGGCGTTCAACGTTGAACGCCGCTGGCGGGGTCGCCGCCGGTCGACACGGCACGAACCTACCGTAGGGAAATAATGGCGACGATGCCCAACATCAAATAACGTCTAGAACCAGCAGCGGCCGCTGATGGGCAGGCGACCTGTTCTCAAAGGGACTGCGACGGCCGCGACCCCGACACCCCTTTCTGTGCAAGACTGCGAGGAACTGATGTCGTCTTTGCTAAACTTTTTCCAGTACCTACGTCGCTCGTGCCGACTGATGCTCGCATCTCCTTTCACTAGTGTCGGCCTTACCCCGTCCCTGAGATTGACAGGCCCAGAGGCGATGACGATCAGGGATGCGCCCTCGAGAACTTAGGGAATCCTCAAGATCGGCATTGTTAAAAGATGATGCCAAACATAGGGACATGCATACACGTCGGACATAACAAATGGATAGAAGCATGAAGTAGGAAGGCGTTGGAAGTAAATTGGGCTTCCGCCCGCCACCTGAAGAGGAAGGAATAGGGGAACCACTCGACTCTTGAAGTCCGCCGATCCGGCGTGTGAGTTTCTGAGAGCGTGGGCTTGAGCTCGCTCAAGCTTCGCTCCGGGGGGGGGGTCGGGATCCAGCGAATTATCCACGCAATTCAGTGAACGCTCCAGCGGGGGGGGGGGTCCAAGAATCGAGATGGGGGGGGAGCTCGAGCGAGGACGGGGGGGGTCGAGCTCAAGCGCCGGGGGGGGGTCCAAGGAGGAAGCTCGAGCGGGGAACGAGGGGGGGTCGAGCTCAAGCGGGGGGGGGGGGTCAGCGCGGGGGGGGGGGTCCAAGAATCGAGGGGGGGGGGGAGCACGAGCGAGGACGGGGAGGGGGGGTCGAACAGAGGGGGGGGGGGGTCGAGCTCAAGCGGAGGGGGGGGGGTCCAAGGAGGAAGCTCGAGCGGGGGAGGGGGGGTCAAGCGGGGGGGGGGGGGGGTCAGCGCGGGGGGGGGGCCAGGAATCGAGAGAGGGGGGGGGAGCTCGAGCGAGGACGGGGGGGGGTCGATCCAAGAATCGAGGGGGGAGGGGGGGGAGCTCGAGCGAGGACGGGGGGGGGTCGAGCTCAAGCGGGGGGGGGTCCAAGGAGGAAGCTCGAGCGGGGACGGAGGGGGGGGTCGAGCTCAAGCGGGGGGGGGGGGGTCAGGCGGGGGGGGGGGTCCAGAATCGAGGGGGAGGGGGGAGCTCGAGCGAGGAGAGGGGGGGGGGTCGAGCTCAAGCGGGGGGGGGGTCCAAGGAGGAAGCTCGAGCGGGGAGGGGGGGGGTGAGCTCAAGCGGGGGGGGGGTCAGCGCGGGGGGGGGGTCCAGGAATCAAGGGGGGGGGAGCTCGAGGAGGATGGGGGGGGGGTCGAACGGGGGGGTCGAGTCAAGCAGGAATCGAGGGGGGGGGGGAGCTCGAGCGAGGACGGGGGGGGGGTCGAGCTCAAGCGGGGGGGGGGGGGGTCCAAGGAGGAAGCTCGAGCGGGGACGGAGGGGGCGGTCGAGCTCAAGCGGGGGGGGGTCCAAGATGAAACCGGGGAGGGCAGCGGGGGGAGGATGGACGTCGTCGTCATCATCGTCCGTCGTTGACCCGGTCGTCGGTCGTCGTGGTCGTCAGCGTCCGTTCCCACACGCATCGGGAGCGCCGCGGATCGGCGGCACTGGCCGGAGGCCATTACAATATGAAAGCTGCAAACGCAGATTGGGACCTCGAATCGAAGCCCCAAGAAACCTGCTTTCAACGACCGGCGTGTACGCTTCGGGCTGGTACGTACTCCTTGAGCGAAGGACGCTCACCAGCGGCCCCGCAGCCAAAACTGCCCCGCGCTGGCGAGACCTGGCGCTCGAGGAGCAGGGCCGTGGCGCTGCAGAACCTCCTCCTGGGCCTGACGATGCCCCCCCTCGGGGCGCCCTGGACTGAGGAAGCGTGAGCCGTGGAGGAGGAGGATGAGGAGGAGGAGGAGGAGGAGGAGGAGGAGGAGGAGGAGGAGGAGGAGGAGGAGGAGGGGGGGCGAGGAGAGGAGAGGAGGAGGAGAGGAGGAGGAGGAGGAGGAGGAGGAGGAGGAGGAGGAGGAGAGGGGAGGAGGAGGAGGAGGAGGAGGAGGAGGAGGAGGAGGAGGAGGAGGAGGAGGAGGAGGAGGAGGAGGAGGAGGAGGAGGAGGAGGAGGAGGAGGAGGACGAGGAGAGGAGGACTCCAAACAGAGGAGGGCCGCGCAAGCCGCGCGGGGGCCACACGCGCCGTCCTCCGGCACGGCCGCCCACTCGACCTCCTCGCTCGTCGGCGGGGCGCTGGCCCCGTGCGCCGAGGCCTCGGCGCGCCCCGCCTCTTGTCGACGGCATCCTGCTTCTGCTGCTCCGCCGCCCTCTCGTCGACACCCAGCTCCTCCTGCCGCTCCGCCTCCGCCTCCCTCGCCTACGCCTCCATCCCAATTCCTTCCTGGTTCCTCCGCCTCCTCCGCCTCCTCCTTCGCCTCCTTCTCTTGCCCTCCTCCTCCCTCCTCCGCCTCCTCCTCCCTCCTCCGCCTCCTCATGTCCTCCTCCTCCATCCCAGTTCCAACCCAATTCCTTATACATGTCTCTTCCCTGTCGCCCCCCCAAGCGTGTCGGGAGGGCGGGCCGGGCGTTTCGCCAGAGACGTCCTCACCGTTGGAGACCCTGAAGCTGAATATTGGCAAAGAGCTTCACGGATGAAGGGCGAGTGGATTTCAGAATGCTGATCTCGCCTGAACGCCGCACGCAATCGTCTTGAATATGTTTCACGGATTGAGGGCGATTCCTTTTCAAACGGTGGCTCTCGCCTGAACGCCGCGCACATTAGTCTCAAACATTTGCCAGCGTTTCACGCATGGAGGGCGATTCCTTTTCAAACGGTGGGTTCGCCTGAGCGCCGCGAGCCTTCGTCTTGACAAATTTCGCCACTTTCACACATTCTTACGGTTGACGTCGCAACAGTCGCGTTCTGGCGCGAATTAGAAATGTCAGGGCGCAACAATCACTTCGATCCGTAGTGTTCAGGGCACACCAATCACGAAACATGTTTCACGCATCCAGGGTTTACTCTGGTATTCCTCTCCATCCTCTTGCTGCCCGTCAACCTCACCCTCCACCTCCCCCCTCCCCCTGCCCCCCCCCCCCTTCCACTCCCGCCACTTTCTGCTTCTCCTCCTCCTCCTCCTCCTCCTCCTCCTCCTCCTTCTGCTCCCGCTCCTGCTCCTGCTCCTCCGCGGATCGCTCCATGATTTTCGCACCGCTGCGCACTACTACCTAACTACAATCCTCGCCGTGGGGCCCACCAACTCGTTCCGTGGGTCAAGCTCATGTGATCCGGAATGTCGAGTCTGTAGGTCATGGTAGCGCCCCCCTTCCCTGTGGTCGTAGAGACCGCTCTTGATCGCTCGGGCACCGGGGTGTCTAACCGCTTCCCCTTTGCCGCGTTGATCTCGCGATGCGAGTCGCCGGCGATCGACTGCATCGCGCCTTTGCTCTTCCCTGTCGCCAAGATGCACGGCTGCGCCCTCGCCGGCGCAGCGAGCTCCGACGCGGTGCTATCCAAGACCCCCCATTCGCAAGCTCTCTGGTCCCCCTCTGGTCGCCCCGAAATCCACGATGCCATTATCTTTTTCGTTGGGCCTCCACTGCATCTGCCCGCGCGCGCGGTTGTGGGCGCCAACTCCATCGCCAAATTGGCCGGCCCCGACGCTGCGATATCGGGCCCGGCGCTGCGATTTCTGAAGCCCGCCCGTAGCTGGACCGCTTTCGCGCGCGGCGCCGCGCCGGCAGAAAAGTGGCGGGGCGCCCGCGCGGCATTGAAATTGTCGAACCCTCTCGCTGCGTCGCCTCGCTTTCCTCGCCAAGGCTCAGGCCCCGCTCGAAATGCGCCTTCCTCTTCTCGCCCCAGACTGCCCGCCTTCCGCTGGTCGCGAGGGCGTCGTTGACCCCCGCGCCCTTCGACTGTCGTTGGTCATGCTCAGGGGCGCCCTCCCAGGCAAGGGGCCCGCGCTCCCTGTCACCCTGTCACTCAAAGTCATTGCCCTTTATTATTATTATTATTATTATTATTATTATTATTATTATTATTATTATTGTTATTATTATTATTATAATTATTATTATTATCATCATCCTTCTCGTCGAAGCGTGGCCCCCTGTCCTCGGCCCCCTCAAAGTCATCGCCGACGTCGGCAATCCCGACGTTGCACCCAGTCGGAGCTGCTGTCGCTGTAGAGCGGGGCGGTTGCGACGCTGACCTCGGTCGTCTCTTCTTCCTTCCGCGCGGCCCTCCTCCTGGCGCCTTGTTTCCTGGCCCCGATGATGCCGCTTTGCTCGTGGTCTCGCGCTCCCCGACGCCCTCGAACGGTTCCGCCGTCGATGTCGGAATTGGCGTGCCCTGAACCCCTGGAGGAGTTGGTGGCGGGGCTGGGGGCGGTGCAATCGCGGCGTCGGCCTCGACCGCCGGGGCTGCCGTGGGTTCCAACAGGCTCGCGCCTGCGATGCGTTCGCCGACCCGCCGCCTCCTCCTCTCCGCCCGTCTCCTCCTCCGCGGCCCGCGCGGCGCCGCTCGGCGTTGGCCCCGTCCTTGCCCGCCCCGCCCAGTCTCCAACTCCCGGCCGTCTCGCGCCCCAACATCTCCCAGTTTTACTCCGACTGGCTCGCGGCGACCGCCCCCCCGCGCGGAAACACTTCGCGCGAACAACGTCCAAATCAAGGACGCCGCCCCCTATCCTCCCGTTCTAGGCCTCGGGGGCGGCGGCGTGCGATTGGTCGATAGCTACAGCGGGCGTTTCGCTCGGCCCCTTCCCCCGAGCTGCTGCGACTTGACCTTCGCGATCACCCGGGATCCGAGGTTTGCCACTGCCGAAGGCGAAGCAGCCTCTGGCCCCGCCGAAAGCGCCGGCGGCGCGGTGGCCGGCGCGTCTCTGAGCCTGGCGAATTAGCCTGACACCGTCGCAGCACGTGGTTTTTCCTGCCGCATGCCGTCGCCCAGGGCCGCATGGCCTTCAGAAACTCCGTATCCAATTGCGACTGCCATGTTTTATGAATTCCCCGTTTCCCAGCAGCAGGCATGGCGCTTTCTACTCCATCCAAGTGGGTGTTGGTCCACTACGGCGCCAGATTCTGCTCCTGCAGTTTCGCCTCCGCCGTTCTTCTGACATCGTATTCCTGATTGCGCTCGTGGATCGCATGCTCGTGTCTCGCCAAAACTAGTCGGCTGTGCGTCCTGCGCCGTCTTCCGGCTCTGCCGCGACTGCGGTGCCCCGCCCGCTGCTCGCGCTGCTGTCCATGGTAGTTCGGTTCCATCATGTTCTTGTTCGCGATGGCCCTAGCATGTGCCAGCTCATCGAACCCTGCCCTTTGCATGTGCTCCTGCTCGAGTCTAATCCAGCTCTGCGCCTCGACATGGTTTTCTTGGTGTTGGCGCAGGTAGGCCCCAACCCAGCCTCGCATCTCATGCGCTCATTCGGTACTCTCGAAGTTCTGCTGTTTCGTTGCATCATACCCTCTCTGATGTTTGTGATTTTCTGTGAGGTACCCCGTCCTGTGCTGCTCCACCTTGTCCTCGAATCTCCGTTTCATGACGTGCCTGTGTTGTGGTTCTCTCTCTCTCTCGGTATCTTTCTCGGTCCCTCTTTCGGTCTTTCTCTCTCTCTCTCTCTCTCTCTCTCTCTCTTTCTCTATGTCTATGTATATACATATTGTTTCCCGCGTGTTTGTTGTTTGCTTGCTATGTTTTGTTTGTTCTCTCTCTCTCTCTCTCTCTCTCTCTCTCTTTCTCTCTCACTATAAATGTGTAGTGTATATACATATGCCTCTTTTTCTCCACTCTATGATGTTCGCGTCAGTGGTCTGTGAATTCGCCGTACGCCTGGTCGTCCATCTCCATCTACTTTTGTTGGACATGTTCCGCGCGTGTCGCATAGCACTCAGACGTGCGCGCCTGGTGTATCGGCCTTCGTCCCGTCGACCTTGGCCTCCCTGCTCGCATACTCTCGCTCATTGAGACTTTCCGCCTTCTTTGATCCCGATCCCCTCTCCGTCTGTCGTTGCGCCTTCGTTTGCGTCCGTCTCCATGACTTCTGCGCGCTGCTGCGCCATCTTAATTAATGTTAGCTTGCGACTAAATCATCAGTGGGGGGCGCGCGTTTAAAGCAATACTTTCCCTGCTCGGCGAATCACGGGGTGGTGCCCGCCATATTGAAAATCAACGGTGGCGGCGCCGATGATGAGCGCCGACGCCCAGCCGCCAGCGAGAAAGCAACTGATGGCACAGACTGGGCAGTCTGGAGGGGGGGCAAAGGGCGAGCCAATTCGCCCCTCTTTTCTGTCGAACCGATGCGCCAAGGCGGCGCCGGCTGCCCTGCGGGCAAGGCGTGCTGGACGAGAGGGTGGGTTGGCAACGTGGGGATTTGCCTAGCAGCTCGCGTCGCTGATTTTCCCAGCGCCTCCTGGCGCCGAAGGGGGCCATGCGTCGAGGACTGGCCTGAAAGGAGCAGGAGGAGGATCAGGAGGAGGAGGAGGAGGAGGAGGAGGAGGAGGGAGGAGGGAGGAGGGAGGAGGGAGGAGGGAGGAGGGAGGAGGAGGAGGAGGAGGAGGAGGAGGGAGGAGGAGGAGGAGGGAGGAGGAGGAGGAGGAGGAAGGGGAAAGGAGGGGGCCCCTCGGCGGGACGACCTGAAAGAAAGGAAACGCTGACGAGGGGGCCGACCGTGGCCCGCGGCCGCGGCGCCCGGCCGCAGCGGCCGCGGGGTGGGTCAGGCCCCCCGCCACGCCCGCGGCCGCACGGGAGAGGCGCGGCGAGGCAAGGCGGGGCAAGGCGCGGCGAGGCAAGGCGGGGCGTGGCCCCTCTTCGTCCTCCTCCTCCTCTTCTTCCTCCTCCTCTTCCTCCTCCTCCTCCTCCTCCGCTTCCTCGTCTTCCTCGTCTTCCTCGTCTTCCTCGTCTTCCTCGTCTTCCTCGTCTTCCTCGTCTTTCTCGTCTTCCTCGTTTTCCTCGTCTTCCTCGTCTTCCTCGTCTTCCTCGTCTTCCTCCTGTTCCTCCTCGTCCTCCTCCTCCTCTTCCTCCTCCTCCTCCTCCTCCTCGTCTTCCTCGTCTTCTTCGTTTTCCTCGTCCTCGTCGTCTTCATCGTCTTCCTCGTCTTCCTCGTCTTCCTCGTCTTCCTCGTCTTCCTCGTCTTCCTCCTCTTCCTCCTCATCCTCCTCCTCCTCGTCCTCGTCCTCCTCCTCCTCTTCCTGCTCCTCCTCCTCCTCCTCCTCCCCGTCCTCCTCCTCCGCCCTTTCCGCCACCTCCTCCTCCTTCTTCTCCTTCTCGTGTTCGTCATCGTCCTCGTCCTCGGCCTCGTCCTCCTTCTCCTCCTCCTCCTCTTCCTCGTCCTCGTCCTCCTCCTCCTCCTCTTTCTCATCCCTCCCCTTCCTTCTCCTCCCCCCCCCTGGCGCGCGTGGTTACAAAACAGATGTCGCGACCAATGGGGTCTATTCCTCAGCCCGGGGGAGTGGGGTGGGGATTGAGGGGGGTGAAGCATGCATGCGCTGACCACACAAGCTGACATTGCCTCATATACGTGCTTCGTCTCATCAACTTGATCTGTTCCACGTCGCTCAACATATTTCGTAGCGCCAGCCCTTCTTATTATTTGCTGTTTGTACATGCTCTCTGCCCTTTCCCTTTCCTCCCTGAATTCCTCCATAGTAGCCATCATATTGATATTATATTATTATATTCCTCCCACTTCGTCTCTGCTTATGTCCATCGCGTGGCTCCCTCCCTGGCTCTGAGGATCATCTGGTCAAGAAACTCAAACTCTCGATGTGCTCCCCCTTCTCTGAAGATGTGCCGGCTTGCTGTCTTGCTCGTCATCGAGACTAGCGTGGCCACCGCTATCCATTCGTCGCATTCCTTGTGTCCTCTGCGGCTTCTCGCCCTGCTGCCACGAGGGTCGCACGCTTTGGGTCTCACTTTTCAGCTTCTCCTCCTGCGCTCTGTGGTACGGGTGTTCCTTACCCTCCTCGTAGGCTTTGTGGTGCTTTGCTTCCGACTTGAGCGCTGGAGGGATTCCATTGTTAATCTTCTCAACATCCTTCCCATTGCTTTGGGTATGGTCTAGGTTCTCGCTTCCTCGATGCAGGTTCCTCCTTTCTCCTTCTGGAAGGTGTTCTGGTCATTTCTGACTTGTTGTTCGTCCAGTGCGCCTTTTCTTGCCACTCCTTCCAATTGGTCCAGCAATTGCACTCTGTCATGTTGCTCGGGTTCTTCTTCCCACGTGACTGACACTTGCACATGGCCCCCATGGGGTCCGGCCTGGCTTGGACATCCCTTCTTTAGGCTGACGCTGTTCTGGAAAATGCTCGTTCCATACTCTAGCTGCTGCTGCTGCTGCTGCTGCTGCTGCTGCTGCGCGTAATAGGAATCGAGCCTGTGGTCGTGTGTGAATTCTGCCTGCGATGTCAGGAATCCTCCCACTGCCGCTCCGTCGGGATGGTTCGATGCCTCGGCGCCCTGCACCCGCGGCAGCTGCCTGCGACGCCGCTGCGTGCTCAGCCTCTCGCGGCCGCTGCGCCGCCAACGGCGGAAGGGAACGGGGGGCCGACGAAAGCTCCCCGCCGCTGCAACCGCGGCACGCAATCGGCGCGCGTGAGCCCTGCCCCGAAGTCGGGCCCGATCCGCAGCGGAAAGATCGGGCGGCGGGCGCCGATCGACCCTGATCGAAATTCCGCCGACCCCTTGTGGGTCTCTAGGCTTGTGAGACTGTTCCCCTCCATTATCCCCCCCCCTGGGACCCCATACCGGCCATTTGACCCCCCCCGCTCGCCCGGCACGACCCACCGCCGAACGCGCCATGGGGGAACAGAGGGCCCAAAACGAGCCAAGAGGACACCAAAACGGACGAGTCGCCGAAATATCCTTCCAAGACGCCCACGATGGCTTTCAGACAGCCTCCGAAGCCCCCAAGACGACCCAAAAGATCCCCAAGAGGCGTCCCACGCGAGCCCCAAGAAGCAGAAATCGTCCCATTCCGTCTGTAAAACGTTCGTTTTTACCATATTGGCTTCTTGCGGTTTCGCAACGTCCGACGCGGGCCATGAAACCTTCCATATCCTCCCAAGACGGCCTTGGCAACTGCCAAGAGAGGTCCCAGAGGGCCCAAAGACGGTCCAAGAAGTGCCTAACACGGCCCACGAGGGCGTCCAGACGGCTCCAGGAGGGAGCCGGGAGGGCAACTTTTTGGTCCTTTGGCCCCGAGATACCTTCATCCTGCTGCAAAAACCCCCCAAGAGGGCCCCAGTGAACCCCAACCGAGGTCCAAAAGGCTCCCAACTGGCTCCCAGACAACCCACAAGAGGCCCATACTCTAACTCCAAGACGCCCCCGTGACGCCTCAAGACCAAATCGTGACTCCTCCTGGCTCCCCTTTCGCGTCTCCCCCATCTTCCCCTGCTCCTCCTCGTCGTCCTCCGCTTTTTGCCTTCTTTGCGTTCCTCCTTCCATCGGTTTCGTCCTCCCTCTCGCTCGCACCCCCGCTGCTCCTTCTTCTACGGGCCCTGGCACGGGCGCTCTACTGGTATCATTTGCGTGCCATGCATTTCAAGGTGCTTTTCTTCTCGTCACGCGCGACATGGCTCGCGTCCACTGAGAAAGCCGACTTCGGCAATGTCCTCAGGCACTTGCCACTGCACTGAAAAAAATGCCTGCCAACTGCGCGACGTGAACCCTCCAAACACCGAAAAGGACAATCCAAACCTTGAGCTGAGTTAAGGGGTCGGCGAATGTGGCGTAAGCCTATCGAATCAGAGGCCCAAATGGGCCTCCCGCCACCACTTCTTCCCTCTCGCCCCCCCCTTTGCTCCTCATCCTCCTCCCTCGCCCCTTCCTCCTCCTCCTCCTCCCTCGCCCCTTCCTCCTCCTGGTGCCTGTCCTCCTGCTCCTGCTCCTGCTCTTGCTCCTCCTCCCTCCCTCCCCGCCTCCACATCCTCCCGCCTCCCATCTCCTCCCATCTCCTCCCATTTCCTCCTCCTCCTCCTTCTTCTTCGCTACCCTCCTCCTCCTCCCCCTCGTCCTCCTCCTCGCATCCAGGCCCTGCGAGCCAAGAGCGAAAAGGCGATTGAAGAGGCTGCCGACGCCACGATGGAGCATGAGAGAGCGCTTGGCATACCAGGCAGAGACAGCGTGCCAACCCCCAGCGCAGCAGGTGGAGTGGCAGGCACCCGACGTTGGCGACATCTTCGACGACATCGACGAGTACGACCAAAGAAGACAGAACGAAGCTCACGAAGTTCAAACACGACATGGAGGCGCTGGACAAGCTGCTCCAGATGGCGGCGGACCAATGCCGACAGTTCAACCAGTTCCAGCAGCAGGCTGACACCTTGCGCACGCAGGCCAAGAAGAAACGCAAGGCGGCGGAAGGTAACGCGGTGAATCCGACGCCAGCGGACTCGGCTGCGAGTGGCACCACGGGGGCGGCGTCATCAGCGGCCCAGGCCCAAGCACCACTCACAGGGGGGCAGATTCGCGAGCGGAAGGATGTGGTTGAGAAGATCATAGAGCAAGCCAGGCAGAAGGTACAGGCGGTGAAGGGTAGAGTCGCAGGCAAGGCTGCCCCGCACATGAATCCGGTCCTCGGCAGCGAGGGGGCGGCTAATGATGGTTCTGAGCGCGATCTTTAACATCCTTTTCGCCGACATCACCACGTGGGGAGTCAAAGCCCACAAGTACGTCACGGAGGCAGGGAAGGAGAAATATGTGATCGCGATGTGCGAGACGCACTTAGACGTCACGAAGCTCGAGGAGGTACGGGAGAAGATTATGGGCGCGGCAGCAGTGGCCACGAAACGCCCGGAGAAAGGCACCGTGGGCGGCGAGATCATACTTGGAAGAACGCACTTGGCGTGCACTGGATATGATGTACTACGGAGAGGGATTGTGGACAATGGCGAAGTCGACCCGTTCAAGGGCTTCGTGGCACTCAATGTTCACGCGCGCTCGGGCAACATCGTGCTGATCGCGGCCTACCTCGTTCTGGGCGAAGGTTTCACAGGGTCGAATTACCGCGGAATTCGATCCCTGGCAGGAATCTTCAAATCGCAAACGGACCCTTGGGTGGCCCTCGCGGACTGGGACATACCTGCGGACCGCATGGAGACGGCTGAGTTGCCAGGCAGGCTCGGAGGAGCGGTGATCAGACCAGACGTCGAGATCCCCTGCGACAAGGGCAGAGGCAGCCTCAGAGACTATGGCATCGCGAGGGTGGACTTCGCGACCAGTCTGAAGCTAGTGGCCGAAGGGCGGGTACCACGGCGAACCCGCTGCGGCCTGAGCCTGGGGGTCAAAGGCACCAAGCAGGAATGGTGGCATGGACAGCTCGCGATCCCGGAACTCCCCCATGCCGCGCCAGACCACGGAAGGCGGCGGACCCGAACTCCAAGACGAGCAAGAAAAAGAAGGATGCTCGCCAGAGTGTGGGGGGCGCGATGGAGCAGCAACTACAGGAGGCGCACGAAAAGGCCGCCATGGCGCCCGAGGAGGAGATGCAGACCCAGGAGGAGAGGGGCGACACTATGGCCTACATTATTGAGGACGACATATGGGATGAGGCAGGCATGAAGGATCACAAGATGGAGCTCACGGAGATGCTCGCCATAGGCGACATGATGATCACCGGGAGCGAGTGGCACAAGAGGCGCGAGCACCTGCTCACGGAGAGGCACGGCGACTGGGTCGCCATGGTGGGGGATACCATCCTGGAGGCCGAGAACATGAACGAGCGGGGGGCGGCCCCATTTAAAGGCAGGGCGGCAAGTTTGATATGGACCAGCAGAAGAATGGAGTATTCTGGCGGCTGAGATGATTAGATGCCAGTTGCTGGTGCTGAATGGCACAGACGACCAGCAACAGAGGAAGTGCATCCACAGGGTTATGAAGCAATTGGATGTGATCAACAACATGCCCCACACGGAGGCGTTCAACAAGTATGTGACCGCCAACAACATTGACATGTACTTCGAGATGGCGGGTGACATCGCAGAGTTGAGATGGGTCAGCAAAGCCACCTGGTTGAGCAGACAGAGAGGCACCTAGCCACGGCATCATCCAAATCGATGGCGTCGGCTAGGAAGAGCTTTGCGACTTGGGCGAAGAAGGCGTGACAGAGCAAGGCGGGCATGCTGCGCAGACGCGTCAAGCCCAAAGAAGGCGCCCAAGCTCGAGATGGCCACTGGACCAGGCTTTGCCGCGGCCGACCCGACGTTCATCATGAACGCGAAAGCTAAGAAGTGGGAGAACATATGGGCGGACCCTATGGACGAGAGGAAGCATATCATCCAGCAGTAAGAGACCACCAGGATAAAGGCGGTGGATGAGGATCTGGAACCGATTGACGTGAAGACGCTGAACAGGGTGCTTCGGGCTACCTCGGCGTCGAAGGCGAAGGGGCTGGACCAGCTTGGCCCCGCCGACATTGACAGGCCCCCCTTGCGCGGCAAGCAAGAGCTGGAAGACATCATGGAGGAGAGCGGGGGGCAATTTGCATGGCCCAGACAGATTTCGGTTACAAAATGCGCGGTGGTGCCCAAGCCAGGACCTGCTGGAGGAGATAGGGTTCTTGGCATGCTCCCATTACCAGTAAAGCTATGGCCCAGAGCGCGCGGAGTGTGCGAGATGTGGAATGCTGGGCTCCCTGACCACCGGGACACGGCTATCAAAGGAAGCTCGGCGCTCTAAGCAGGATTATTACGGCCCATATTTGATGAACCTAGTGTTGAGATAGGAGCATCAGCGGTGACATTACTGCCGGGCATTGAGAAATTATTGACACGGTCCCGCTGGTCATCCTGATGGAGATAGCACGTGCTGCGGGATCCCCAGCGGCGGCGGTTGGATTAGAGGTAGGTGGCCACGTTCCTCGGGCCGAGATATTTACAGGAAAGGTCGGTCATCGGTGAAGCTATATGGCTCGCGCGACCAGTGGTGGCGGGATCGGCTAGGGGAGTGACCCTGGCGAAATTGTTCCTTCGCCGAGCTCTGGAAGCCGCCCGCAGACGCCGAGTGCGAGCCTGTGGACGTTCGTGAAAGATGTGGTGGTGAGATGCGAAGGCAGTAAGGAAGTGGTGAGCGACCAGCCGGTGAAGGTTACCTCAGTACGATGCGCCAGACTGGAACAGCAGAGAATCACCATCTCGGACAAGACTACGATGATTGGATCGGACCTGAGGGCAGTGGCCAGACGACTACGACGGCAAGGTATACCAGCTGAAGCCAGCGGGGTGGCCGTGGACTCGGGGCAAGACGCGTCGGGCGGACGCAAAAGAGTTACCACGAAGAGCAAGCAGAGGCAAGCCCGAGCGCGGCGAAGGTATGCAAAGATACTCAATGTTCTGAGAATCGCAGCGCCCAAGAAGGAGGCCAAGGGACTCTACGACGCAGGCGCCCTTCAGCAGGCGATATATGGGCAGCGGGCGTTCGGCGTGTCGAAGCGTGAGATCACCTTGCTCAGGCGCCAAGCGGAGAAGGTGTCGGCCGGCGCGGCCGGTGGCAGATGCCTCGCCGCTACTTTGGGCGTGGAGCTGGGGCTGAGAGACCCCGCGATTGATCCACGGCTTGGGGTACTTCGCGAGTGGATAGGCACGTGGCGCAGATTCGCGCACATCCACAAGAGGGTCGAAAGAGCGTGGCCAAGTATCACAACCAAATTACGTCGGATGGGACAAGCTAGGTGGCGTGCGGCGCGAGGCCCCGCGGGAGCCCTGATAGCGACGCTTATGGATGCAGGATGGGTACCTGCCACGGCTACCAGGTGGCATCGATCTGGGCCAGATGAGGCATTGCGGGAGCTGCCATCGAGCGAGGGCGGAAGCTTCATCGAGACGGGATGCTTCCGGGAGCTACTGGGCGACTTCGAGGCAGACTTGAGGTGCGACCTGCGGGCGACGGCGACCAGGCACGAGTGCGGCGACGCCCTGGAGGAGGGCGGCGACATATGGTCCACCGTCAGGGAGCAGAGGAGGTTCGAGCGCAACGGGATGCTCGACCAGCTGGCGCTTAGCGCGACCGTCGTCGCAGATGGACAATGGCCGCGGGTCCGCTGCAGGGAAGAAGGATATGATCTGCCAGAGGCCTGTCCGAGATGCAATGCTGAGCCTGAGTCGCTGAAACGCAGGATCTGGGGTTGTTCTAGGAACGTTGAGCATGCAGATAACGGCAAAACTGTGATTGTTCGATAGCTGCTGTACGTGCGCAAGCAAATGCAGAGCCAGCTTTCTGGCTCCGCGCCCCCCCGCCCCCCTCCTCCCACGCACCGCCACCCGCGCGCGCTCGCTCGCCTCGCGCGCCCCCTCTTCCTGGATGGGTGGCTGGAGGGGCGGGGGCTGAGGCTGGGTGGGAGGGGGGGGCTTCGAGGCTTCTCGAGGCAGGGGCGGGATTTTAAAAGTGTATGGCGACGGCTCGGGGGTCGATTTCCTGAGGGCCCCCAGACGCAGGCGCTGCGGTTCGTCGATCTGTTCCCAAGGCGAGTGGAAGGTGCAGGCGGCTGTTTCTACACCCCTCTTGGGAGCCCGCCAGACCGTCCCACGTTCGGAGATGCAGGCCATTTGCACGGCCCTCGAAGAGATTCCAGAATCGTTGTTTTCATTACTGACCACTTGTCGGTTGCCAGGATGTGGCATCGTAAGATGGAGCTTCCCAACCCCACTGCTGCCAATGAAGATTTGTGGACTAGGGCCCGTGCTGCTTGGAGAAGTAGGCCAGACACCGCCACTGTCGAAGTGCAGTGGGCACCCTCTCGTACAGACGAATATCCTGAGCTGCTGGTGTCAGGCTGTCAAATGGACATGGCCGCGGGGAATGCGGCTGCGGATATTTGGGCTCGGGAGGGGACAGAGTTGGCGTGGGGCGTCGGGCTGGTTGGGGAGACCCCTCAGACGGATCGAATCGATGCCATTGCCAGCCTGGTGCGGCGACGCGCCAGACGAGCACTAGCTGACTCGGCCAGTGCAGAATCCCACGTCGGAGGCGAGAGAGAGCAGCCGCGACCAAGCGGCCGCCTTGCAGCATGTATTCCAGAGCTGTCAGGGAGTCGGCCCACCAGCTTGAGAAGTCTAGCTCGGGCCGAGGTGCGCAGACGGCGATCAGGTGGTGCCAAGCTCGAAGTTGTTCCGCTTCGCGGCCACACCATGCGCAGGAAAGGCCATCCCAGAGGGAACCAGGCCGCCTGAAGTGCAGCAGGCTCCCCAGTCTTTTGTGGCGGGAGCGCTCGAGTTTCATGAGTCCCACGCGATGGTCTATGCTGACACATGGTTCATGTATGCCTGCAGCAATTGTGGCCGCTTCGCGACAGTAGACGACAGACACGTCAAGGTTCGTTGTGGAGGTGTGACCCCCAAAAGGGCTGAGAACCTCAGTCGAATTCGGAAGGAGTTTTTATCCTAGGAGGGAGGGGCCGCCGCAGGCAGTCGTGGAGGCCATGGCGGCGCGTGAACGTGCGAGATGCGCGTCGTCGAATGGCCCACCTGCGGGGTTGCCGAGTGCCCCCCCTCCCCTCCCCTGCCGCCTCCCCAGCTGGCTCGAGCCCGTGGCAACGCCCAGGGAGGCGAGCCCGAGCAGCAGCAGGCGCGACGAGAGCGTCTGCATGGAGCTCGGACCCCCCGAGCTCACACGCCAGCTGCTGGAAGGGAGGAGGTGGCGGGGAGAGCAGTTTTGTCTCCTGGAGACTCCGACTAAAGCTCAGTCGGGTCATGGCTCCCAGGGGGCGGTAGTGGTACATGCGCCGCCCTGGGGAGTCAGCTGGACATTTGCCCCTTTCATAGCATTCCATAGCATTCCTCCTCCTCCTCCTGCTCCTCCTCCTCCTGCTCCTCCTCCTCCTTCGCCTCCTCCCTTCCCGAGGGCAGCCTGAGCCCCGGGCCGCCGGGGCCGAGGGCGAGGCCCTGGCGGAGGAGGACGCCGCGCCTGCCCGGCGAACGCGCTGCGTCCATCCCCCTCTGGGCGCAGCTGTTGCCACCCCCGCTGCCTGTAAGACGAAGCCAGGACGAGGATAGAATCGGGCAAGGAGAAATCGAGAGTTTCGGAGATCCAGCGGATCTGCAGGATGTCTCGGGCGCCGCGGCCTCCTCAGAGCGTTCCGGAACGCTCTGAGAGCGTTCTAGAACGCTCTGGAACGCATGTAGCCTCGTCCTAGCACCGTCCGGGCCCCCCGGCTGGGCATCAAACGAAGCAAAAAACGCGAAACACGAAACGCGCCCGCACGTGGACACCGTCTGGGGTGCTGCGGGTGCGGCGCCGGCGCGCTAGACAAAGAGACCCGAGCGGGAATCCGGGTCGATCTTGTTCCAAAGCTCCGCTGTGGCAGCGTGAAAATGCATCCGCGATGCTCACGAATCCATTTCCCGTATGGTTTTTTCAGGGTGGCGCCGAACGTATTCGATCCGTCGGGTTTTGGGATGTCCTGGACTCTGCTGGAACAACAGGAGACGTCCGTGGTCGCAACTTGCGCAAGCACGAACAGATGACAGAAACAAGCCCAGCAACTCTCCTGCTCCTGCTCGCCCTCCTCCCTGCCCTCCGCCTGCCCTGTCCGCCGACGTCCTTTTGCTCACCCCTTCTGCCTCGACCTCCTCCTCCTCGTCCTCCTCCTCCTCCCTCCCCCTCCTCCCTCCCAGCCTTTCCTGTCCGCAAAGACGTTGCTCGTGGCCTGACAGCCAGACGTGTCCGCGGGGCGGGTAGGGCGATTCACCAAATACTTATCACAGACCCGGGCATTTCCAACAGTTGTAGTTGCACGGAAGGAGGAATTATGATGTCCAACATATTGCTCTCGCCTCAGCGACGCGCACATTCGCCTTGAACATTTCCAACATGGAGCGGTGTTGTTATCAAGAAGCGGTTCTCGCCTGCGCGCATCGCACTTTCGTCTGGATCATTCAAAGCTTACACGGATGGATGGGGGCCGTTTTCGAAGTGTAGCCTTCGTACTAGCGCCACGCGCTTTCGTTCTATACGCTTCCAGCATTTCCACGGATAGCGGGGCCCGTTTTCAAAATGTGGCTCTCGCTTTAGCGCCGCGCACAGCCGTCTGAAACGCTTGCAATACTTATACGGCTGGAGGGCGACTCCTTTTGAACAGAACGCGTTCGCTTGAGACCTCGGTTTTCCCTATGGACGGATACCCAACAATTGTGCAACGGCTACAGGGGTGGAAAGCAGCTCCAACCCGATCCAAAGATTTGGTTCGGGTTCGGACATCACGCAGAGAACTGCCCCCGCATCCCCGTGCCGATTCTCCTGTGGACTTCCTTGGGCTTCCCGTGGTCCTCCTCCTCCTCCTCCTCCTCCTCCTCCTCCCTTCCTCTTCCGCCCTCCCCCTGCTGCTGTGCTCAGCCCTCCATACATGCAGCTGTGGTGTCCACGCATGCTTCGAATGTGCGTGCGCAAGGAAGGAAGAGGCGAGTGAGGAGGATGGATGACAAACACTAAACCTACCCAGCCGCATGGTTGTGCTCCACCTCCTCCTCCTCCTCCTCCTCCTCCTCCTCCCAAGAGGAGGAAGTTCAACCAAGCCGTCAAAACGAAATGTTTGGTTGTTCCTCTTCCTCCTCTTCCGCCTCCTCCCCCCCCTCTTTCTAGTCTCCCTCTTTCGTCAATGTCGACCACTGCTGCGGAGGTCCGAGCTCTTTCTGGGACATGGGACGCGCTCCAGCAGCCTGGTGGAATGGGGCTCATCTCTCTCTCTCTCTCTCGCTGCATATGTGTTGTATTCCAGGCGGCCCCGCCGCCGCCTGGCCCCGCTCTGAGCGGGCCCGGCTTCCGTCTCCTTCCCGCCCGCGCCGGGCTCCCCCCCTCTTCCCCCGTGCACCAGGGCTTAATTCGCGCTTTGTGTCCCACTAACGCTTCATCGCCAGCGCAGTCACTCTGCCTAGCCGTCGACGCAACAAGTGTGTGTGTGTGATTGTGTATGTATTATCCCCTCCTCAGGCGCCCCCTTCGTGTCCATCCCGTGTGGATGCGAAAGAGATCAGTACGATGGAACCTGCTCAATCACCCCACGTCATCAGGCAACCCGCGGGAGCGTACTATTCGACCTTGCCGCAACCCCTTCACCTCTCACATTCCCCCTTCCCCTCCCGATTCTCCTCTCCGATACTCCCACTTCTCAGTTTCTCCATCTTGACTGCCCATCCCCCTCTCCCTCTTTCCCTCCTACCTCTTCCCCTCCCCCATTCCGTTCCTCTTCCCTCCTTTTCCTCCCTTTCCCTTCCTGCTTCCTCTCACCACCTCCCTCGTTCCCCTCCCCCCTTTGCTCACGTCTGCCTCCCCCCCTCTCCTCGAATGCACCCGTCGAGGGAAGCGACGGCTTCAATTACGCTACAGAGGAACCCCACATACTTATTTTTTGCTATGCGTGTTCACATACAATATCGTGCTTCGCCGTCCTCCACACAACCTCGCGCTAGCTGCACCCCCAACCATCATCAGTCATATACGCAATCCACGCCAGACGAACCAAACTGACCAGCCAGACTGACCAGACAAGCAACATCAGCCAGACCAGCCAGATCAGCAATCTCAGCAATCCCAGCCAAACCCAGCCAGGCCAATCAACCAAATAAGTGAGAACAAACATATTAGTCACACCAACAATCGCAGCCAGAATAAGCCAGACGACCTACACGAACCAGCCAGGCCAACCAACCACGCCATCCAGACCAACCAGCTCAGACCAACCATACCATATCAAACCAAACCAGACCTGGCCTGACCTGACCACACCGACCACACCACCCAACCGCTGCACGGCCAGCACCATAACGGCCTCTCCAACAACGGCCCTCGGTGGTGTCGAGAATATGCCGCGCCTGCCATGCCCTGCGCCATGGCCCGCATAGACGCCGCGCTCGGAGACCATTCCCTGCGCACCCCCGGTGGTGTCGAGAATATGCCGTGCCTGCCACGCCCTGCGCCATGGCCCGCATAGACGCCGCGCTCGGAGACCACCCCCTGCGCACCCCCTACGAGGTCGAGAAAGTGCCACACCTGCCACGCCCTGCGCCATGGCCCGCATAGACGCCGCGCTCGGAGACCACCCCCTGCGCACCCCCTACGGGGTGAGGAAAGTGCCACACCTGCCACGCCCTGCGCCATGGCCCGCATAGACGCCGCGCTCGGAGACCACCCCCTGCGCACCCCCTACGAGGTCGAGAAAGTGCCACACCTGCCACGCCCTGCGCCATGGCCCGCATAGACGCCGCGCTCGGAGACCACCCCCTGCGCACCCCCTACGAGGTCGAGAAAGTGCCACACCTGCCACGCCCTGCGCCATGGCCCGCATAGACGCCGCGCTCGGAGACCACCCCCTGCGCACCCCCTACGAGGGTCGAGAAAGTGCCACACCTGCCACGCCCTGCGCCATGGCCCGCATAGACGCCGCGCTCGGAGACCACCCCCTGCGCACCCCCTACGGGGTGAGGAAAGTGCCACACCTGCCACGCCCTGCGCCATGGCCCGCATAGACGCCGCGCTCGGAGACCACCCCCTGCGCACCCCCTACGGGGTGAGGAAAGTGCCACACCTGCCACGCCCTGCGCCATGGCCCGCATAGACGCCGCGCTCGGAGACCACCCCCTGCGCACCCCCTACGAGATCGAGAAAGTGCCACACCTGCCACGCCCTGCGCCACGGCCCGCATAGACGCCGCGCTCGGAGACCCCACCTCAGCCCCCCATCCGCGCTGCGAGCGCGCGTCGCGGCCCTCGCTGAGCTGTATGCTGTGCTGAGCTGTGCTGTGCTGCGTTGATTGTGTGTGTGTGTGTGTGCTCTGTGTGTTGTAATGTGTGCGTGTGTGCGTTGTGTGTATGTGTGTGCTTGTGTTGTGCTGTGCTGCGCTGCGCTGTGCTGCGCTGTGCTGTGATGTGCAGCTATGTTGTGCTGTGCTGCGCTGCGCTGTGCTGTGCTGCGCTGTGATGTGCAACTGTGTGCTGTGCTGTGCTGTGTGCTGTGCTGTGCTGGGAGAGGTGAGTGAGTGAGTGAGCGTCGCTGGTGGGACGCGGCAGGGAAACAAACCAGAACCCCACGAAACATGTGGGGAACAAATAACCTCATGAAGCATGTGTGTGTATGTGTGTATGTGTGTATGTGTGTGTTTTGATGTGCTGTGCTGTGCTGTGCTGTGCTGTGCTGTGCTGTGGGTGAAGAGGGGAGGAGGAGGGGGGGGAGGAGGAGGCGTGAGACGCGGGTGCGGCGCGACAGTGAAGAAAACCAGAACCCCACTGAACGTGTGGGGAACTAGGAGGAGCAACACCATACACATACGTACACCGATTCTGGCCAGGCCGTGGGTCCAAGGGTCGGCGCAGCCGCGTCCCCCGATCACTGCCCGATCGCAGGGGTGATCAAAACCCTTTTCTGCGTGGCTCGAGGAAGGAGTCGAATGCAGACCCGTATGTTTGGAATACAGAAAGAGGAGGGAGGAGGAGGAGGAGGCGAACGAGAGGCCATGAGGAGGAACAAGATGAATGAGGAGGATTAGACCAGAGCAGAGCAGAGCAGAGCAGAACCTCATGGAGTCACTGTCCAGGCTGACTTGCAGTGCAATTGAAGCGCCTGGACTGTATTCTGAGTGCGTACGCCTGAAGCCGAACGCGTGCGCAACCATGCAGGTACCCGAACGGCTCACGCCTTGTACTGCACTGGCCGATCGGCACTCTGGCAAGCACGCAACTCGCTGAAGGCCGTTACTCGGACACCACGCCCCGCATCCCCATCCATCCGTCCACCCCCACCCGATCCCCGCCGAACAACCCGCCGCGGGAGGAGGCGGCGGTGGAGGAGTAGAAACGCGGAGGAGGACGAGCAGGAGGAATGATGATGAGGATTGAGGAGGGATGATGATGCTGACGCTAAAGCTGATGCTGGGCAAGATGCGTATAACTATGAATATGATGATGATGCTGATGATGATGATGATGATGATGATGGTGGTGGTGATGATGATGATGATGATGATGATGATGATGATGATGATGATGATGATGATGATGATGATGATGATGATGATGATGATGATGATGATAGTGATGACGATGCTTCTGCTGATGATATCTACGACGGCGGCGACGACGACGAGGAAGCGTGAGGAGGAAGAGGAATGAAGAGTGAGGAGAAGGAGCCATGTGGTGGAGAGGGGAAGAGCGAGGAGGCACGACCCCCCGATTGGGGGGCGGAAAGATACGGATACGTGTTGTCCCCGGACCTCTCTTGGGGTGCGTTCTGACCAGAATTTCGAGGCGAATCCAGCGGTGACAACGAGGACTCCCCAGGAGGACCAGGAGAGGCCGAAAACGAAGGGGGACAACACGTATCCGTATCTTTTTCTCCCCCGACCCGACCCCCCGCCGAACAGGCCGCCCTGGAACTCGGCCAGCTTGCTCAGCGTCAGGGGCGACACGCCGGCCACGTGCCCCCCGCTGGGGCGGTCCTGCGGCGGCCCGCCGCCGCTGCCCGCCGCTGCGGGTCGCCGATCGTCGATCGTCGATCGTCGGTCGCCGTAGGAGGAGCGAGGAGCGAGGAGGAGGAGGAGGAGGAGAGGAGAAGGAGGAGGAGGAGAAGGAGGAGGAGGAGAAGGAGGAGGAGGAGGAGGAGGAGGAGAAGGAGGAGGAGGAGGAGGAGGAAAGGACGAGGAGGAGCGAGGAGGAGCGAATAGGAGCGAGGAGGAGCGAGGAGAGGAGGAGGAGGAGGAGGAGGAGGAGGAGGAGGAGGAGGAGGAGGAGCGAGGAGAAGGAGGAGGGAGCAGGAGGAGCAGTAGTAGGAGGGGGAGGGGGAGACAAGATAAGACAGCGCCTTGAGAAAGGTCGGACGGTGATCACAACGAGGAAAGGCAAGGTTACTAAAGTTATGCCATCTGGGAATTGGCTTCGTTGGCCTTCACTCTCTCGAGTAGGGCTGCCAGTCTCTGCTCATACTGTGGGGCGGTTTCGCTCGAGGAGAAACCTCTGGAGGAGGAGAAGGAGGAGGATGATGAGGAGCGAGGAGGAGCGAGGAGGCGCGAGGAGGAGGAAAAGGAGGAGGAGGGGAAGGACGAGGAGGAGCGAGGAGGAGCGAATAGGAGCGAGGAGAAGCGAGTAGGAGGAGGAGGAGGAGGAGGAGGAGGAGGAGGAGGAGGAGGAGGAGGAGGAGGAGGAGGAGGAGGAGGAGGAGGAGCGAGGAGGAGAAAGAGGGAGCAGGAGGAGTAGGAGGAGGACAATATAAGATAAGATAAGACAGCGCCTTGAGAAAGGTCGGACGGTGATCACAACGAGGAATGGCAAGGTTACTAAAGTTATGCCATCTGAAAATTGGCTTCTTTGGCCTTCACTCTCTCGAGTAGGGCTGCCATTGTCTGCTCATACTGTGGGGCGGTTTCACTCGAGGAGAAATCTCTGGAGGAGGAGGAGGAGGAGGAGGAGGAGGACGATGAGGAGCGAGGAGGAGCGAGGAGGTGCGAGAAGGAGGAAAAGGAGGAGGACGAGGAGGAGGAGGATGCAGCAGGAGCCAGAACGAGGAGAAGGGTGCAAGAGTGGCCGGGAGGACGAGGGAAAAGGAAGAACCACGATGACGATGAAGAGGACGAGGACGAGGTGAAGAAACTCTGCCGCGCGTCCCAAAGCCGCTGCCAATGACTTCCTCTACGCTTTCCCACCCCCCGTCTATTCCCTCTATCCCGCGTCCTCCCGTCGTCAGCCCCGCTCCGGCCCTCCCTCAACTCCGCTCCCTCCGCATCGCTCCCTCTGCACTTCACTCTCCCCGGCTCAACATCCGCTCCCCGCCCACTCCCTCCCTCCCCGTCGCCCTTCCCACCGGCCCCATTGCCCCTCGCCTCATTCCCTCCCATTGCCTGTCAACTCTCTCCCCCTCGCTTCCTCACCTATCACCGCCTTCCCACGCATCCGTCTCACCACCTCAAGACCTCACTTCTGCCCCACACCTCTACCTCACCGCTTGCACTCCCACCCTCCTCCTACCCCTCTCCCCCTTCCCCCCCGCCTGTATGACTCTTTCTACCTCTTCTCCCTCTCCCTGTCTCTCTCTCACTCTCTCTCTCTCTCCCTCTCCTCCCTCGCCCTCCGTGTCTTTCTCCCTCTCTCTCTCGCTCTCCCTCCGCACCGCTTGCTCCCCCCCTCCCCATCGACCCCTTCCCCGTTCAGGAGCCAGTACACGAGGCAAGAGTTGGAGAAGGAGGAGGAGGAGGAGGAGGAGGAGGAGGAGAAGAAGAAGGGTAGGGGAGTGGGGATGAGTCGGGGAGGAGAGAGGAGGATGAGGAGGAGGAAAAGGAGGAGGAGGACCAATGTAAACCCGAAACTCATCAACGATGTTGAAATACACCCTCCCTCCGATACTCCTTTTCACAAGCCCCTACGAGAGGTCATTTCCACTCAAAGAATTGCCCCATTGGAGGACAACCGTGTGAACATCTTGAAGCGCGCCAGAACACCATTCTCAGAACTTCAACGCCACAAATTAGCCTGACTGGTACGTCTTGGCGATCCAGAATCGTGCAAAGACACCGTTCCTGGGACTTCAACACCGCGAATCAACATAAGTGTAGAGCCCTGACAAACGAATGTGAGTGGCGCTATGGCAAGAGTCACGTTTTTGAAAGGAACCACCCTCGATATGTGAAGCTCTTGCTGTTTACAACGAACGTTCGCGGCACTGAGGCGAGAACCAAATTTTGAAAACCAAGCGCCCTCAATCCGTGAAGCTCTTGCAATTGTTTACGACGAATGTGCGAGGCGCGTCGGCGAGAACCACATGTTGAAGAACAGCTGCCCTCAATCCGCGAAACTCCTGCAACTGTCTAAACATGTGCGCGGCGCTGAGGCGAGAACCACATTTGGAAAACCAATCGCCCTCACTCCGTGAAGCTCTTAAAACCATTCAGACGAATGTGCACGGCACTAAAGCGATCACCACATGTTGGAAACCACCCGCAATTGTTTAAAACGGATGTGTGCGGCGCTAAGGCGACAACCACATGTTGAACACGACCCGCTCTTTCAAACATTAAAAGCAAATGTGCGATGTGCCAAAGCGAGAACCACATGTTGAAAACACCCGCCCTGAATCCGTGGAACCCTTGCATTTGTCAAACGAATGTGCGCGGCGCAAAAGCGAAAACCACATGTTGAAAACCACCCGCCCTCCATCTTGGAAACCGTTGTCAACATTCAAGTATCAAGGTCATAAGTGGTGAGGAAGTCTAAAGCGAAACGCCCGGCCCGCCCTTTGGACAGGCCTCGGCGCGCGACAGGGAAGAGATCTTTACAGGGGAAAGGAATGAGGAGGACGAGGAGGAGGAGGAGGAGGAGGAGGAGGGAGGAGTGGGGAGGAGTAGGGGAGGAGAACGGATGACGAGGAGGAGGAGGATGATGAGGAGGTGGAGGAGGAGGAGGAGGAGGAGGAAGACTCATGACTGAAACTGCAACAGCTGGCACGTCCGACGCGAACGGCCTGCGCTCCGCGCAGGCTTGCAGGAAACCCTTCCTGGCCCCTCGGGTCCAGCCGCGCGACGAGAGCCGCGCCAAGGGTCCCACGTCTCGACCCCTCAGCCAATCCAGGCCGTGTGAAGGAGGAGGAGGAGGAGGAGGAGGAGGAGGAGGAGGAGGAGAGGAGGAGAAGGAAGAGGAGGAGGAGGAGGAAGATGAGGAGGAGGGACGAGGAGGAGGAAGAGGAGGAGGAGGAGGAGGAGGAGGAGGATAAGGAGGAGGAGAGCGAGGGGAGTGTGGAGGAGTAGGGGAGGAGAGAGGAGGGAGGAGGAGGAGGAGGAGCAGGAGGAGCAGGAGGAGCAAGAACCAGGAGGCATGAGCAGCCAGGATGCAGGGTCGGCTGGAGCCAGAATACATATGATTCACTTTCATAGGTCCCTACAAGATCGTATTTTCATTGCCGGAAGTGGTCCTTCAAACGACAACTGTCTGACATTCCTCAGTGCTGTCGGAACGCAGTTCCTGGGACTCCAGCGCCGCAGCTCAACGTGACGTGAATCAGATGGAGGAGGAGTACGAGGAGGAGGAGGAGGACAAGGATGACGAGGATGCGGGGGCCCCCTTCGCAGAGGACCGACCCGAACCTCCCGGTGCCCCCCCGCGGCCCGTCGCCCCGCTGCCGCCGCCAACATGTCGCCGCCGCCTCCGCCCTTTTGCCCTCGCCGCCCGCCGACCGGCCGGCTCGCTGGCCAGCCGGGCGGCCAGTCGACCTGGGGGATCAGTGCGTCGTCCACCGGTCGCCGCCGGCCGCGCCGCCGCCACCCCCAGGCTCGGGGGGAGCACACAGGTGGGGCAGGGGCAAAGGTGGGGTTGGAAGGAGCATCCGGCTGGGCTCGTTCCCCAGCCCCGCCCTGGGAGACCCTTCCCTCTACAGACCCCCGACGTAATGATTTTTTCATTACGTCGACCCCCACAGGTCCCGACCCTTTCCCCATGACCGGCTTTGCATCCTGAGTCGTTTTTTGACGCTC
Source organism: Prorocentrum cordatum (assembly GCA_963575745.1). Classification (NCBI taxonomy): domain Eukaryota; class Dinophyceae; order Prorocentrales; family Prorocentraceae; genus Prorocentrum; species Prorocentrum cordatum. Next base: position 388,990 of record CAUYUJ010002080.1, on the reverse strand, counting down.
CCGAGGCCCGGCGAGGGCCCCCGGAGGCCGAAAATTAGGAAAAACCTCCCGTCATGATTTTTTCATTACTCGAGGGGGTCTGGGTCTACAGACCCCCGACAGGCAAACGGTCCTGCGGAGAGGATCCCGGCGAGCCGAGGCGCCCCGGCGTGGTCGCGGAGCGCTGCGGCGTCCTCTCCAGCGCGGACCTCCGGGCCGCGGGGGGCCCGCCTCGCCGGCGGGGCAGCGCCCTGGGCAGGCATGTAGCTTCGGGTGCCCCAGGGGAAGCGCCCTGTCGGGTCGGGCGAAGCGCAAGGGGGGGATAGCAAAGGGGGGGTTTGAGAATCAGCTCACGTAGCTGATTTTTCCAGCGCCTCCCGGCGCCCGGAGCGGCCATGTATCGAGGAATTGGCCCTTCGGTGAGGCCGAAACCAGCTGCATGCAGCAAATTTCGTAACCCCCCCTTTCCCAATCCCCCCCCCGACCCTGGCAGGCAGATTCAGGCTGCCCAGGGGAAGCGTCCTCGTGGTGGGTTCCTGCGGCGTCGGCGCGCGCAAGGGCGTTCGACGCCGCGTCGATCGGTCAACCTTGAACCGATCGCGGCCCCCGATCGCGGCCCCGATCGTTCAAGGTTGAGTTTTGTCGGCTTTTCATCGTGCCCCTCAGTGCTTCCGCGTCGTTCTATCATGCGGAATTCAACCTTGAACGCCCTCGTTAATCTTGTCGATGTGTCATCGCCGCAGGCCTACCGTAGATGCCTCCTAGATGGGTTCCGAGTAAATGGAGTCGGAGGATGGCGCTTCGCCAACGCATCGGCGAAGCATCGGCGATGCATCGGCGATGCATCGGCGACGTCGGCGATGTATCGGCGACACCAGCGCGGAACAAATCAGGCTCCACATTGAGCCGAATCGGCGATTCACCGCCGATGCGGCGCGATTCTCCGACCCCATCTACTCGAACCCAATCTTGGAAGTCTAGATTCTGGTGCCTAAGTAGGGAGCGCCCTGGCAAATACCTTCGGGCTGCCCACGGGAAGCGTTCCGGCACGTGCCTTCGGACGCCCCGATTTTCTCCTACAATCGCGAAGAATGCCCCGTGGTGAGACGAGGAGGACGCAGAGGCGGGGAAGCTGTGTGGAGGGAGGCGAGTAGAGCAAGGCCAGTGGCGAGATGGCACGGCGGCAGGACTTGCCGTGAGCCGCTTGATTGATGGCTCTGATTACGCTAGTGCCCAGCTGCTGGAGGCGCCCACGGTATGCGCCTCGCCATCATGGTCCACACGCTGGCGGTCCACTCACGGTGGCTTTCAATATCTGGCAACGGCGGAGAAATAAGAGGCAATAGTGGCCAAACATATACGATATGGTTCAGAGGGTCAATACCAAGGATAAAACTTATCACAATTGGCCAACACGTCGCAATACCTAAGCCCCTGGCTCCAAACTGCGACGATACACGCAAAGCCACAAGTTGCAAATCTAGGATCAACGCGCTCGCCTCGTCAAATTCCGCACGGCGCCTCTGCTCTGCTAAGTGCCGTAACTGTGTCGCAAGCTGGGTTGTAGTATGATCCCACTGCTGCAGAGCAAGTGTGGTCTCGTGGTACACTTGTGGACGCCAACTCTCCAATATCGCGAGAAGCAAATCGCGTTGACCATTACGCAACAGCTCCCTGCGCAGCGGCAATCCTGGCCCAGGATCTGCGGTAGATCGCGGTGCTGCTGGAGGCAAACTAGGCAGTGAGATGCCGTCAGAATTTTCTGTTGTGAGATTCCCCCAGTCACGAGCAGACGCGAGGCAACGTTGGCATCGCCATGCGCAGTTCAAGGATGACACCCCTGTGGCAAAATCTGCCGACTTCTTGGGATCCATCGGCGTGTGAGATGCTTCCCCCTCCCCAGAACCCCTCCCCTGGGAGCCTGGTCCAGTTGACTTGGAAGGGGGGTCCATCGGGGACCGCCCGAGCGCATCACGGGGGTACAGAGGGCCCAAAAACATGCCAAGAGGGCCCCAAGAGGCCCTCCGGACGGTCCGAGAGAGCCACGAGCCGACGACAGATAGATCCAAAACGCTCACGCTGGCCTCCAGACGGTCCAAGAGGCCCCCAAGACGCCACAAGAAGCCCCCAAGAGGCGTCTCAAGACGGCCTCAAAGAGGAAACATCGCCCCATTTTCTTCAACAACATGTATTGTTCGCCTTTTGTGCATTGACACTGTCCAAGACGGCCCAAGAAACCTTCTAGATCGCCACAAAACGTCCCAACAGGCCCCCAAGAGGGCTCCCAGACGACCTCAGAGGGCCCCAAGACCGCTCAAGAAACCTACAAAACGACCTAGGGGAGCCCCAGGACAGCGCCAAGAGGGGGCCCAGAGGGGGAACCCGAACGGACATTTCGAACCTTCGACCCTAAAGCGCCCACCAGCTGCCACACAAAGGCCCGAACAGGCCCCCAGAGAGCTCCAAAAGGCCCCACAAAAAAACCCAGGAGGCCCCCAGAAGGCCCCCAAGAGGTTCAAAAACTGCCTCCCAAACGCCCCCGGGACGCCTCCCACGAGACCCCATCTGCCATCCGAGTGGCCTCAGACCCGTAGCCCAGGCACTGTGCCGGGATGTTCCGAAGGCCTTTCGGTAATCATTCTTCTGGTATTGTGACATCTGCCCGCAGACTCTAAACGTGGGTTTTCGCTGGTTCCCACATGCGTGCACGGCGAACGCTCAAAATGTCAGCCGCAGACATTACTATTGGCGGAGCGGGCGGTGCCGCGATTGCCAGAGGTCCCGGGGGAATCCTTCGCGAGCACACGGTGGACTGTCCGAAGGGCCCAACACGCCCCACATCTCGCCCCAAGACGCCGACGACGGCTCCAAAACGTGTTTTGACAGATGCCCACCGTCTGTCAAGGTGGGTTCTCGCCCGCTTCCCCATGCGGGCGCTGACCCTCGAGAGGTCCGCCTCGGCAGCGTTGTAGACGGCCTCGCCAATCCATTCCCGCATCTCTGCACACCCTCTTCCACCCCAGGGGCCCCGACACGGCCCGCATCTCGCTCCAAGACGCCCACGACGGTTCGAAAACGTGTTTTGACAGATGCCCGCCGGCTGTCAAGGTGGGTCCTCGCCCGTTTCCACATGCGTGCACAGCGAACACTGGGAATCACAGCCGCAGAAACCACTGTTGACTGTGCGCACGGTGCCGCGATTGTCGGGTGGCCCCCGGGGAATCATTCGCGAGCACGCGATAGATTGTCCAAGGGGGCCCCGACACGCCTCACATGTCGCTGCAAGACGTTCCCGAAGGCTCCAAAACTTACTTTGACAGCTGCCCACCATCTGTAAAGGTGGGTTCTCGCACGTTTCCCCATGCGTGCACGGCAGACACTGAGAATGGTAATGCCAGCCGCAGAACTCACTGCTATCAGACGCTTCTTTGAGCCCAGGGCGTTCCCACGACCGCGCCACGACGGTCCCAGCGTGCCACCACAAAGGCGCCCAAGAGGCCCTCAGGAGCAACATGCCACTACCGCCGGTCACCCAAGGAGTCGGCGGTGTGGCGTAAACCCAAGAATCTATTGAGGGTTCCATGGTTTCACGCGGGATTCCTGTCTGGCTTCTCGCTTCTTCGATGCCCACGTGGCGAACTTCGCCTTGGGATTGAACACACACTTTTACTGTTCTGGAGTTCCCGCTGTAAGGAACGAGCGTCGCATCCAACGAGCAACCATTAGGATGTTGGAAGGTGGCCAAAATAGATCTGAAACCACCGTCGGTCGCAGATGACAACATATCATCCAACTTTGCGCGATCATCCGGAATTAGAAAACTCCGAAGTTGTTGACCTACCACACACTCGACCGCGACAATATGGTGAAATCGAGGGCAAGCTGTAACTATAAACCCGCGTGGGAGCTCCACTGTAGCAGTTCCATAACTGCTTTCGATAATCCGCTCCATATCTGCTTGCA
>CAUYUJ010002080.1:370048-380048 GCA_963575745.1 Prorocentrum cordatum | reverse complement strand
TAGGGGTCGAGGTCCAGGGCGGGAGCAAGACCTAGCATCAACAGCTAACTTGTCACCACTATCCACACCAACAACATGCGCATTGTCGCAATAAGCACCATCACCCTAATCAGCATCAGCGTCCAGAAGCAAATCACCAGAACATGAGTATCATGAACGCCGCCATGTGCAGCATCCAGGTCATCATCGTACTTGTCATCATCGCCTAAATCACTATCGCAATATCAGCACCACCCCCGTCACAATCAAAACCGTTACAATGATCGCCATCAATATATCCCCCGTCGACGGAGTCATCACCGCGATCGTCCAATCATCCTCATCATCATAAGCACACGCTTCGTTGTAGTAATCATCATCGTCATGGGCATCACAACAACGAACACAATCAGCATCATCATTACCACCGTCGTCGTTATGATTATCGTATGCCTCATCATTAACTATCATCTGCTTATTTCCTTCCCTTCCTCCTCACCAACACCATTCATGCTGTCGTCCTCCTCATCACTTTTTAACAACGAGCGCATTTCCATAATAAGGGCCCTCGCCCTGATCGACATCAACGTGCAAAAGCAAATCACCCGAAACATCATTATCGTGAACACCGCCATCTGCAGCATCCAAGTCATCATCGTGCTCAGCATCATAATCATGATCCAAAACGGGCATATCAACATCAGCACCACCATCATCACAACCAAAAGCGTTGCAATGATCGGCATCAACATGTCCCCCGTCGACGGAATCATCACAAAGAACGTACAAACCATCCTCCTCCCTATAAGCGCACTCTTCAGTTCACCATTATCATCGTCGTCGTCATCATCATTGTCATGGGCATCGCCACCACGAGCACAATGAGCATCATCATTACCATCGTCGTCGTTATGATCATCATTTCCCTCATCATTACGATGGTCCTTATGACATGCCACCTCTACCTGCTTCCCTCTTTTCCTCCTCACCAACACCGCTCATTTTGTTGTAACCCCCCATTTCTTCAACAGCGGGCGCATTGCCATAATGAGCGCCATCGCCCTGATCAGCATCAACGTGCAAAAGCAAAGCGCCCGAAACACCATTATCGTGAACGCCGCCAGCTGCAGCATCCAAGTCATCATCGTACTCATCATCATCATCATCATCATCATCATCATCATCATCATCATCATCACCATCATCATCCACATCCCTATCTCAATACCAACGCTATCACCAATGCAATCAAAATCGTCGGGTACTCCGGGAGTCCGGTGAACCCAGGAGACCGGTGGGTCCTGCGAGTCCAGTGGGTCCGGCGAGTCCGGCGGTTCCGGTGGGTCTGGTGGGTCCGGTGGGTCCAGTATGTCCAGTGTGTCCGGTATGTCCGGTGTGTCCGGTGCGTCCGGTGTGTCCGGTGTGTCCGTTGTCTCTGGTAAGTCCGATGTGTCTGGTGTGTACAGTGGCCGGCGTGTCCGGTGAGTCTGGCGAGTCCGGCGCGGTGGCTGCGGGGCAGCAGGGAGGGCCGTTCTGCCCGGGCGGGCCGCGGAAATCGGCGGCACACCTCACCGAAGCATATGAATGCGCTCGGACCTTTACAGAGGCAAGGCAACCTCTGAATGGACAGTTACGAACACGCATCGATGCGGTGGCAGAACGACGCGCAGTGCTGCGCGCGCGTTCATTTCCACTGGAAATGAACGCGCGTCCAAAATGGGCACGGGAGAACGCTGCGGTTTCCCGGCCCCCGCGCCCCAGGGCCAAAACGGCACCGGCAATGGGGGGCTATTGCAGGGCAAAGGAGGCAGAAACAAATTGCAGGCTACCGTTCGAGTCTGGTGCTTAAGCGATTATGCCTGCGCCCCGTCGCTTCCAGCACGCAAGCCATTTCGCGACCAACGAGGCGTCGTAAACAATTGCAGCGGGATCGGTGAGCCTTGTTCCACCGCGCCCCAAGAGTTGCTGGACTTCTCGGCGCCCCACGGCACTTTGGCCCCTCATGTGCCGGCCGCCAGATCTGTCATAGCGCGTGAGGAGGGGCGCCAACTACTCCCGGCAGGACTCCTAGAACAAGCCGAAGTAGGCTGACGCATCCCGCAATCAGCACACGCAACAGGGGACAAAGCCGCACGAAGATTTTTTTGTGTTGGGGTCACTGTTGACCGACCAGTTATGACAGTGCGACAGTTCACACCGCCCTGCTCGCTGCCTCTCGCGCCGCTATGCGGGCACGAATGGCGTCCAGGCAGGGCAGAAGAGTAGCAGAGGCCGCCACTTCGCCTCGGCGAGCCATCTGCAAGGCAACGTCCGCCTCCTGCCTCGCAACCTGTTCTTCAGGTTCAGCGCAGGAGACAGGCACGCTGCGCAAAGGATGAAGTCCACTGCGCAGTCGAGACAACACTTGGCCCCCGCATCGGATGCTACCTGGCTGGCAGCGGGTGGCCAAACTGCGAATCTCGTGCTGGGAGTACGCACCACAGGCCAGGCAGAAAAACAGGGGGTTAGGCTCCTCTCCCACCTGGGTACTCGCCAGCTTGTGTCCATGATCGGGAGCCGAGACAAGGAGCTCGGCCACCCTCAAAGGGAAACCTTCGCAACCGAGCTCGGGTCGCTCAGGTTGCCGTCCTCCGAAGAAGACCAGACACTTAGTGCACCGAAATACCCAGAGGCTTCGCTGCCACGCGTGCCACGACGTGGCCTTGTCGAAAACCTTCGTGGGTCTCCCACGTCGAGGCGGCCGCTGGTGAGACGCACGCGGAAACAGCGGCAGCACGCTCGCAATCAGCCGTGCGCACTTGCGCATCTGGTCGATGGTTACATCAACTTGAAAAACTTCGGCCTCCGAAGGCTGTGCATGCAGCTCGATGGCCTTCTTGGCCTCTAGATCTGCTCGCCAGTTGGCCTGGCCGATCCTGCGCTCTGGTACCTCTAGCGACTCATTAAAACATTGCCAGAGGAACGAGGACAGCAGACGCTCTGAGGGGCGCGGCAATGCGATGGACGCGCTGCGCGCAAAGAAAACCTGCTGCTCCACGAGCACAGGTCATGGTGACAGCCCCTCAATTGCATGACTCGCTAAAGCGCATCAGCGAACGTAGTTCGTCTTATGCGGGCGATCTCTCACATGTCCTGCTGCGTCGCATTCGCGAACATAGTTCACGAGATGCAGGTGTCGCCGTCTCCTCCTGCATCGCTCGCGAACTCAGTTCGCGCCGTGCGATCGCGCCCTTGCGTTCTGCAGCTGGAGCATGCGCGGCGTAACCCATTGGCGTCTACCCCATCAGCGACACGTTTTCATCGTCCGTCCCCAGGTCGCTGCGGCGGGGTCTGGACGGTTCTCCTCGCGCCTCTCGTCGCCCAATCTGACAGCGGCGCGGTCGTGCTTGGGCTGCCCGCGCATCGAGTCCAAGATGAACTCCCGGCCGCTGCCCCCCCTCATGACGTCGGCCCTCGCGTCGCGAGTGTCTCGCCGGAGCGAGCGATCTGCTCGGCGCGGAGCTGGTCGAAGAGACGCAATAAGTGGCCTGCCGCGCTGCGCTCTGAGGGTGGACGCAGGCGGCGCCCGCGAAGACGGGCGCCGCGTCCACGACCAGGGTCGCCAGCACGGCGCGCACCCCCTCTTCTCTCAGAGCACGGCGCACACCCCCTCCCCTCTCAGCTCCCTGACCCCTCGGCCGAGACCGGGCCCCGGATCATCTCGCGGAGCGCGAGGGGGCAGGCCTGCGACCCGCCAGCTGCGCCGCGAGCTTCGAGCAACCCGACGCCGAACAAAGACCTACGCACATGCATGTGCGAACTGCTCGCGGCATCGAGCGAATGGCAGACCTCCTTGTCCGTGCCGCAGCACTTGCCATGGCGCGCGTGGACGGCGCCCCCCGCGCCGCGCCCCGCCTCGCCCCCTCTCGGAGGGCCCGTCGCTGCACGCGCAGATCTGGCCAAAGCATTCCACGGCAGGGCAGGCGGCGCGCGCTGATCACCCGCGCGGCGAGAACCGCAGAGTTGAACTGCATAACGCGTCGCGCGACCAGCGTCTTCTTCGTCCGCTGGCCCGCCGCAGGGCCGCGGTGCGCGCTTCGACGCGGCGCTGGGCGGGCAGGGCGTGAGCGGCTGCTGTTGGAATGGAGACGAAGGGGTCGGGTTGGTCGGCCTTCGCCTCGACCGGGTCGACGCCCCTGATCGGCATCGGGGCGTCGACGCGCCCTTCCTGGCCGAGCGTCGCCGCGCATCCTCCTTCCTGGGGGGGTGGGAAGGGAAACTCCTCCTTCTCTTCCTCCTCCGCCTCCTCTTCCTGCTCCTCCTCCTTCCTGAAGGACAGGGAAGGATCTTGAGATGATTGAGGGTCTCCCTCTCTGGGGTCCGTTTGTGTGGGGGGTCACACATGTATTCCGCTGTTCGAGGGAATGCAATTTGTTTTCCGTTGCGGGGATGCACAGTGATTCCACTTTGTTGGGGCTACACACGTATTACTTTTTGTGGCGGGATTGCAGATCGATTCTTTTTGTGCGGGGTGTGGGGGGATGGGGTGCGAATCAATTCCCTTTTGTGTGAAAAAGGGTACAATAGAATCCTTTTGTGGGGATTGCAAGTTGATTTCCTGTGGGGAGCTACACATTGACTCCCTTTTGTGGCGGAGTTACGAATCGATTCTTTTCGTGGTGGTTTCCGCATAGATTCCCTGTGTGCGAAGAGATACACATTGATTCCTGTTGCGGCGGGGGAAGGGAGAGTCTGGCCCTGGGGGAAAAGTCCAAGCAACAAAAATGCAAGACGGCCTCCCTGAATCCACTGGTTCAAAGTGATTCCCTTTTCTCGGGGGTTACACAGGGATTGCCTTTGTTGTTGTTTTGTGTGTGTGTGAAACAAAGGAGAACACAGTTTTTTGCTGGCGCCTTTCCCCCCTAAGCCAGCCAGACCCTCGCCTCCTCCGTCACCAAAGGAATAAAACTGCACCACCTCGCACAAAAGGAATATAGTTGTAAACCCCACAAAAGGAATCGATTTGCAATTCCGCCACGAACGGAATCAGCTTGTAGCCCTCCACAAAAGAAATCCATTTGCAATCTCCACCAAGGGAATCAACTTGTACCCCCTCGTACAAAAGGGAATCAATATGAGCGTCCCCCACAGAGGGGAGGAGAGAGAGAGAGGGAAAAAAGAGAGAGAGAGAAAGACAAACATGAAAAACAAAAAAAAATGGCGAGGTGCCGTTATGCCCCCCAACCTCCACCCCAACACACACCCGGGCCGGGAAAGAAGTAGGATACTCGAACTTCCCCAATATGTTATCTTCCGGCTCTCTGGGGGGGGAGGTTCGAACCCACCCCCCTCCTGGGCGCTGGTGCTGGCGCCTGCGGTGGCGGCGGCCGGCAGCACTAACGGCGGGGAAACAGCGGCGATGACCAGAGAGAGCCCAGAGGCCGCAGCAGTAAATACAAATCGCCATATCGAACCCTCTCCCCAAAAGCCACCGGGGGCCCTTCGGAAGTTCCAGGAGACGCCCAAGAGACGCCCAGGAGCCCTCACACATGCTCCTCAGACGCCCCCGAGACCCTTTGATGAGACCCCAAGGGACGTTTATTAGAACTGTGACCCAACGCCAAGACACGGTGGCGGAAGACACGAACGCTACACAACCACTACCACCAGCACAACCACAAACAACTACAGAAACAACACCACCACCACCGCCAACCTATGAGGACTCTGGCCCACGTCAGCGTCATCGTCGTTGCCGCCACCGCCGCGGCCGCGGCCGCCGCCGCCACCGCCGCCGCCGCCGCCGTCGTCGTCGTCGTCGTCGTCGTCGTCGTCGTCGTCGTCCTCGTCGTCGTCGTCGTCCTCGTCGTCGTCGTCAACGTCGTCATCGTCATCGTCGTCGTCGTATCCCTTCAGGGTCGGCGGCGCTGGCAGTAAGGCCTTCGCAATTATGAGAAGAGGTCGCACGCGAGAACCCCAGTCTAAAAACAAGCACGCCATCCATCCAAACGAATAATGAATACCAGATCTTACACGTATGGCGAGAACTACGTTTGGGAAACGACCCGTCTTCAATCTGTCTAGATGTTTGAGAAAATCACGCTTCACTATCATGAACGGTGAGAGAGCCTCAAGCGAATGCCTGGCCCGCCACACCGACACCTCGGGTGGTGCGAAGAGGAGGAAGCATGTAGCAATAATAATGGAGGAGGAAACGCAGGAGGATGAGCAGACGGAAAATGATAAGGATAGTTGAGGCAGGATGAGCAGAGAGAGAGGATGAGGGATGCAGCATGAGCTGGAGTATCCGCGGGAGGAGAGGAAAGGAGACGCAAGGAGGAAGGATGAGGAGCAGGAGGAGGGAGAGGGATAGGAGGAGGAGGACGAGGAGCAAGACTAGGAAGGAGAAGGGGGAGCAGGATAACCAGAATGAACCCAAGATGTATCAGCGATGCTACAAGAACATCCTGCCGTCCCACGTCCCCTCCTCATCAGTCCCTACATGCGTTCTTGTTCACTGCGCAAAGCGCACCCCTCGAAAACCGAACACCCCTTTGGACACGCAGTCCTACTTTCTCCTTGCTTGAAGTCCTAAGTCATCTGAGGAAATCAAGTTGCACAAAGTAAGGAAGTACGCAACGACCGCTCCGGTTTGAAAAGGAACCATCCTCCATTCGTTCACCTCTTGCACAAATCTGTCAATATCGTAATGCATGATGAAACAAATCTCAAACGTATCGCTTTACCTATATAACCTCCCACCATCCGTGTGTGTTGGCTGGCAAACGAATGTGACAGGCGCTCAAACAACAATTCGTTTTGGGAAGCCGACCGCCCTGCATCCATGCAACTGTTTGCAATTTTCAACGTCAAGATCGCAGACGGTGAGGAAGCTTCGCGCGAAAGCCTGGTCCTCCCTGTCGACACGTGCGGTGGTGCGACGAAGGGGAGGCATGTATATGGGAGAGGAATGGAAGAGGTTCAGGATATATTGACACGTTCGGTGGTGCGGCGAAGAGGAGATATGTACAAGGGAGAGGGATGGAATATCATCAGCAGGGGGAGGAGGAGGAGGAGGAGCGGAACAGATGGATGAGGAAAGATGTAGTTGAAGCAAGATGCACAGGGATGGAGGAGGAAGATGAGGGATGCAGCAGAAGCAGAAACTTGAGTGGGAGGAGGGGGAATTGGCCCTTCGGTGAGGCCGAAACCAGCTGCATGCAGCAAATTTCGTAACCCCCCCTTTCCCAATCCCCCCCTTTCGCCCGACCCGACCCTGGCAGGCAGATTCAGGCTGCCCAGGGGAAGCGTCCTCGTGGTGGGTTCCTGCGGCGTCGGCGCGCGCAAGGGCGTTCGACGCCGCGTCGATCGGTCAACCTTGAACCGATCGCGGCCCCCGATCGCGGCCCCGATCGTTCAAGGTTGAGTTTTGTCGGCTTTTCATCGTGCCCCTCAGTGCTTCCGCGTCGTTCTATCATGCGGAATTCAACCTTGAACGCCCTCGTTAATCTTGTCGATGTGTCATCGCCGCAGGCCTACCGTAGATGCCTCCTAGATGGGTTCCGAGTAAATGGAGTCGGAGGATGGCGCTTCGCCAACGCATCGGCGAAGCATCGGCGATGCATCGGCGACGCATCGGCGACGTCGGCGATGTATCGGCGACACCAGCGCGGAACAAATCAGGCTCCACATTGAGCCGAATCGGCGATTCACCGCCGATGCGGCGCGATTCTCCGACCCCATCTACTCGAACCCAATCTTGGAAGTCTAGATTCTGGTGCCTAAGTAGGGAGCGCCCTGGCAAATACCTTCGGGCTGCCCACGGGAAGCGTTCCGGCACGTGCCTTCGGACGCCCCGATTTTCTCCTACAATCGCGAAGAATGCCCCGTGGTGAGACGAGGAGGACGCAGAGGCGGGGAAGCTGTGTGGAGGGAGGCGAGTAGAGCAAGGCCAGTGGCGAGATGGCACGGCGGCAGGACTTGCCGTGAGCCGCTTGATTGATGGCTCTGATTACGCTAGTGCCCAGCTGCTGGAGGCGCCCACGGTATGCGCCTCGCCATCATGGTCCACACGCTGGCGGTCCACTCACGGTGGCTTTCAATATCTGGCAACGGCGGAGAAATAAGAGGCAATAGTGGCCAAACATATACGATATGGTTCAGAGGGTCAATACCAAGGATAAAACTTATCACAATTGGCCAACACGTCGCAATACCTAAGCCCCTGGCTCCAAACTGCGACGATACACGCAAAGCCACAAGTTGCAAATCTAGGATCAACGCGCTCGCCTCGTCAAATTCCGCACGGCGCCTCTGCTCTGCTAAGTGCCGTAACTGTGTCGCAAGCTGGGTTGTAGTATGATCCCACTGCTGCAGAGCAAGTGTGGTCTCGTGGTACACTTGTGGACGCCAACTCTCCAATATCGCGAGAAGCAAATCGCGTTGACCATTACGCAACAGCTCCCTGCGCAGCGGCAATCCTGGCCCAGGATCTGCGGTAGATCGCGGTGCTGCTGGAGGCAAACTAGGCAGTGAGATGCCGTCAGAATTTTCTGTTGTGATATTCCCCCAGTCACGAGCAGACGCGAGGCAACGTTGGCATCGCCATGCGCAGTTCAAGGATGACACCCCTGTGGCAAAATCTGCCGACTTCTTGGGATCCATCGGCGTGTGAGATGCTTCCCCCTCCCCAGAACCCCTCCCCTGGGAGCCTGGTCCAGTTGACTTGGAAGGGGGGGTCCATCGGGGACCGCCCGAGCGCATCACGGGGGTACAGAGGGCCCAAAAACATGCCAAGAGGGCCCCAAGAGGCCCTCCGGACGGTCCGAGAGAGCCACGAGCCGACGACAGATAGATCCAAAACGCTCACGCTGGCCTCCAGACGGTCCAAGAGGCCCCCAAGACGCCACAAGAAGCCCCCAAGAGGCGTCTCAAGACGGCCTCAAAGAGGAAACATCGCCCCATTTTCTTAAACAACATGTATTGTTCGCCTTTTGTGCATTGACACTGTCCAAGACGGCCCAAGAAACCTTCTAGATCGCCACAAAACGTCCCAACAGGCCCCCAAGAGGGCTCCCAGACGACCTCAGAGGGCCCCAAGACCGCTCAAGAAACCTACAAAACGACCTAGGGGAGCCCCAGGACAGCGCCAAGAGGGGGCCCAGAGGGGGAACCCGAACGGACATTTCGAACCTTCGACCCTAAAGCGCCCACCAGCTGCCACACAAAGGCCCGAACAGGCCCCCAGAGAGCTCCAAAAGGCCCCACAAAAAAACCCAGGAGGCCCCCAGAAGGCCCCCAAGAGGTTCAAAAACTGCCTCCCAAACGCCCCCGGGACGCCTCCCACGAGACCCCATCTGCCATCCGAGTGGCCTCAGACCCGTAGCCCAGGCACTGTGCCGGGATGTTCCGAAGGCCTTTCGGTAATCATTCTTCTGGTATTGTGACATCTGCCCGCAGACTCTAAACGTGGGTTTTCGCTGGTTCCCACATGCGTGCACGGCGAACGCTCAAAATGTCAGCCGCAGACATTACTATTGGCGGAGCGGGCGGTGCCGCGATTGCCAGAGGTCCCGGGGGAATCCTTCGCGAGCACACGGTGGACTGTCCGAAGGGCCCAACACGCCCCACATCTCGCCCCAAGATGCCCACGACGGCTCCAAAACGTGTTTTGACAGATGCCCACCGTCTGTCAAGGTGGGTTCTCGCCCGCTTCCCCATGCGGGCGCTGACCCTCGAGAGGTCCGCCTCGGCAGCGTTGTAGACGGCCTCGCCAATCCATTCCCGCATCTCTGCACACCCTCTTCCACCCCAGGGGCCCCGACACGGCCCGCATCTCGCTCCAAGACGCCCACGACGGTTCGAAAACGTGTTTTGACAGATGCCCGCCGGCTGTCAAGGTGGGTCCTCGCCCGTTTCCACATGCGTGCACAGCGAACACTGGGAATCACAGCCGCAGAAACCACTGTTGACTGTGCGCACGGTGCCGCGATTGTCGGGTGGCCCCCGGGGAATCATTCGCGAGCACGCGATAGACTGTCCA
>CAUYUJ010002080.1:355048-365048 GCA_963575745.1 Prorocentrum cordatum | reverse complement strand
ACACGCTTCGTTGTAGTAATCATCATCGTCATGGGCATCACAACAACGAACACAATCAGCATCATCATTACCACCGTCGTCGTTATGATTATCGTATGCCTCATCATTAACTATCATCTGCTTATTTCCTTCCCTTCCTCCTCACCAACACCATTCATGCTGTCGTCCTCCTCATCACTTTTTAACAACGAGCGCATTTCCATAATAAGGGCCCTCGCCCTGATCGACATCAACGTGCAAAAGCAAATCACCCGAAACATCATTATCGTGAACACCGCCATCTGCAGCATCCAAGTCATCATCGTGCTCAGCATCATAATCATGATCCAAAACGGGCATATCAACATCAGCACCACCATCATCACAACCAAAAGCGTTGCAATGATCGGCATCAACATGTCCCCCGTCGACGGAATCATCACAAAGAACGTACAAACCATCCTCCTCCCTATAAGCGCACTCTTCAGTTCACCATTATCATCGTCGTCGTCATCATCATTGTCATGGGCATCGCCACCACGAGCACAATGAGCATCATCATTACCATCGTCGTCGTTATGATCATCATTTCCCTCATCATTACGATGGTCCTTATGACATGCCACCTCTACCTGCTTCCCTCTTTTCCTCCTCACCAACACCGCTCATTTTGTTGTAACCCCCCATTTCTTCAACAGCGGGCGCATTGCCATAATGAGCGCCATCGCCCTGATCAGCATCAACGTGCAAAAGCAAAGCGCCCGAAACACCATTATCGTGAACGCCGCCAGCTGCAGCATCCAAGTCATCATCGTACTCATCATCATCATCATCATCATCATCATCATCATCATCATCATCATCACCATCATCATCCACATCCCTATCTCAATACCAACGCTATCACCAATGCAATCAAAATCGTCGGGTACTCCGGGAGTCCGGTGAACCCAGGAGACCGGTGGGTCCTGCGAGTCCAGTGGGTCCGGCGAGTCCGGCGGTTCCGGTGGGTCTGGTGGGTCCGGTGGGTCCAGTATGTCCAGTGTGTCCGGTATGTCCGGTGTGTCCGGTGCGTCCGGTGTGTCCGGTGTGTCCGTTGTCTCTGGTAAGTCCGATGTGTCTGGTGTGTACAGTGGCCGGCGTGTCCGGTGAGTCTGGCGAGTCCGGCGCGGTGGCTGCGGGGCAGCAGGGAGGGCCGTTCTGCCCGGGCGGGCCGCGGAAATCGGCGGCACACCTCACCGAACCATATGAATGCGCTCGGACCTTTACAGAGGCAAGGCAACCTATGAATGGACAATTACGAACACGCATCGATGCGGTGGCAGAACGACGCGCAGTGCTGCGCGCGCGTTCATTTCCACTGGAAATGAACGCGCGTCCAAAATGGGCACGGGAGAACGCTGCGGTTTCCCGGCCCCCGCGCCCCAGGGCCAAAACGGCACCGGCAATGGGGGGCTATTGCAGGGCATAGAAGGCAGAAACAAATTGCAGGCTACCGTTCGAGTCTGGTGCTTAAGCGATTATGCTTGCGCCCCGTCGCTTCCAGCACGCAAGCCATTTCGCGACCAACGAGGCGTCGTAAACAAGTGCAGCGGGATCGGTGAGCCTTGTTCCACCGCGCCCCAAGAGTTGCTGGACTTCTCGGCGCCCCACGGCACTTTGGCCCCTCATGTGCCGGCCGCCAGATCTGTCATAGCGCGTGAGGAGGGGCGCCAACTACTCCCGGCAGGACTCCTAGAGCAAGCCGAAGTAGGCTGACGCATCCCGCAATCAGCACACGCAACAGGGGACAAAGCCGCACGAAGACCCTCTAGCGACTCATTAAAACATTACCAGAGGAACGAGGACAGCAGACACTCTGAGGGGCGCGGCAATGCGATGGACGCGCTGCGCGCAAAGAAAACCTGCTGCTCCACGAGCGCAGGTCACGGTGACAGCCCCTCAATTGCATGACTCGCTAAAGCGCATCAGCGAACGTAATTCGTCTTATGCGGGCGATCTCTCACATGTCCTGCTGCGTCGCATTCGCGAACATAGTTCACGAGATGCAGGTGTCGCCGTCTCCTCCTGCATCGCTCGCGAACTCAGTTCGCGCCGTGCGATCGTGCCGTTGCGTTCTGCAGCTGGAGCATGCGCGGCGTAACCTATTGGCGTCTACCCCATCAGCGACACGTTTTCATCGTCCGTCCCCACTTCACGGGCGGTGGTACACAGGAGCTTATAACCCATGCTTATAAGGCACCCATCTCAGCTTGCAAGCCATGTAAGCGAACCATATAAGTGGCCTAAGCAAATCTAGCCAGACTATAAGCCACGCGTGGTTTATATGTGGATATCCTGCATATATTCAAAATGCAACTGGCAGTATGCATTTATGCCATAAGCCCGCGTCTGGACTTATAATCAATTACGAATCACTTAGCTTTTGTAGCCAAAATCGAGTAGCGGTTTCTGGTCCACGGCGCCCCACCACCCGAGCCACTTACGATCACTTAGCTTTCACGGCGAAAAACGCTACATGAAAACCCGTGGCCTGACAAACGCGGTGTGCATCGCGATCATCATAGCGATGGCGATGATCGGAGGCTCGCCCCGATCATCATCATCATACCTCCCCTCGCGCATCGGAGGCTCGCCCCGATCTACGGCCGAGACGGGATATCGTTGTCGTCGTCGTCGCCGCCGCCGTCGCCGCCGCCGCCGCCAACGTCGTCGTCGTCTCCGTCGCCGCGGGAGGAGGCCACGCGGTCGCGACGCTACCATATAGGGCGTTGGGCGTGCTGCACTCGAACCCTATGACTGGATGTTACAACTTGCTTGTCTCGGGTTTATCGAACCAGCCACGGGCCTGCCAAGTGCGCAGCCGTCGCAGTTGTCTCTCTCGCAGGGGCGGAGCTCGCCGAGCGACATATGGGAATGACGGCTCAAGACGGCTCAAGATGGCCTCCAAGATGGCTACGTTGGCCCAAGATGGCCTCCAAGATGGCCTCCGAGTCCGCCCAAGATGGTCCAAGATGGCGCCCAAGATGGCCCGAGAGAGTCCAAGATGCCTTCAAGTTCGTTCACGAAGCCTCCAAGACGGCTCAAGATGGCTCCAAGATGGCCTAAGACTGCCCAAGAGGCCCCCAAGAGGCCCCCACGCGGTATACAGACATTCTGGCTCAAGTTTTCGGGCGCCACCGCCCGCGCCGTCGCCGACGGCCAACCCGACGGCCAACCCGACGCCGAACCCGACGGCCATCCCGACGCTGAACCCGATGGCGACTGGCCCGCACCACGGCGTGCACTACCTTATGATCAACAGGGGGACGAGGATGAAGTGCTGGTTCTACTTGTCGCACCTTGACTTGTGGGTGCCGCTCTACGTGCCGATCTCGGGCGACGACCCGTGGCCGCAGTTCCCTAAGCCCAAGGACTGCAAGGCGGGGCTCATGCAGGACATCCTGGGCAACGACGTCCCCGAGACCAAGCTGAAGCTGTGCCGATGCGAGCTGACGAACAGGCACCCAGAGACCTGGGACGGCGAATTGGACCCAGAGTGGTTCGTGAACGGGAAGTGGGGCCTCTACGTCGACGCGGATCTCGAGAGCGGCCTGCGCCAGTGCGACTTCGAGATGAACGAGCGCCAGAACCAGTGCGAGAAGGACAACTACACGAAGGCCGACAACTACATGGTGGCCCACAACTACGACGACGGCTGGCAGAGTGGCTACAAGAACGGCTACGACGACGGCTGGCAGAGTGGCTACAAGATGTGCCACGCCATGGAGCACAAATCGACCAGCGCTGGCAGCTCGAACATCAAGATCCCCGTCTCGGCAGTGGTGTCGGTGCAGGCCCCTGAAGAAGAAGATCCTGCAGGCGGCTCGGCTTCCAGCTGGCTGGAGGTCGACAAGGGCGCGGAGGACCCGAAGTAGGACGTCCGACTGCCTACCTGACGGCCATCAGCTCGGCCTACCCGGCGGCCTACCCGACGGCCACCAGCTCGGCGTACTCGACGGCCTACCCCGACGTCCTGAACCCGACGGCCTACCCGATACGAGCCCCGACGGCCTGAACCCGACGGCCTACCCTTCGCCAACTCGGCGCGATCGAAAACATGGCAAAGCCCCGAAGTCCCCAGAGGCCCTCAAGAGGCCCTCAAGACGCCCCCAAAAAACGCTTGTATCCAAGTGGCTTACGCCGTTCCGCCGCCCCCCCCCCCCGTTTCGTCATCATGATCATCGCCATCGTAATCATCATCACCATCATCATCATCGCCATCAGAGAAAAAAAAACATCCTCATCGTAACATGCCGTTTTCGAAAACCCGTCCGAAACGTCGGTTCTTTGATGGGGTCGGGGGCCCAGGCCCCCGCCCCCTCGAAGAACCGCGGCCCGCGGGGAGGGGGAGATGAGAAGAGGGCGGAGGGGGGGGACAGTGCGGAAGGGGGAGGGTAAGCATTTTTCCCATCGCAAACCCTGCGCGGCGGCGAGCCTACCGCGCAGGCAGGACGCACGGGGGACTTTGAAGCATGCTAGCGATCGAGATCGATCGCTGAACCCCACCTGCCTAGGTTCGCGCCCTAGGAAGCGCACCCCGTCCACTGCAGCTCACTTGCCGTAGTTGGCGTGCTCCGAGAGCATGCCCCAAGCCTCCTTGGCCGTGTAGGCCTTGGCGTTCCAGTGGAAGCCGTGGTCCGTGCGCGCCCCCTCCTTCTTGACGCGCCACTTGCCCTTGCTGAGGCTCGTGTAGATGGTCCAGCCGTTGGGAAGGTACTTCGTAGCCGTCGGGCCCTACCGTCGTTCGCTCGGCCGCCGAACTGGCCCGTCATCATCGCCTGCAGCATATGCATCATGTTGTTCTCCATGCTGTACGTGGGGCTCACGGCCGCGCGGCGCGGAGGGGTGCATCATGTTGTTCTCCATGCCCGCTCGGCGCGTGGGTGCGACGAGCGGGCATGGAGACCCTGCCGAAAGAATGGGCCCAAGGCCCAGCGCTCGCCGCCCCCCATTGAAGAATTCACCCCACCCAAAGCTTCATCAACACACGCCCCCCGACAACCTATGTGGATAACATCGGGGAGGGGAGGGGCTGCGAGGCGACTGGTTTGGGCACATTGCGCCTCAACTGCATCAAGACGTTCTCGTCCACCATGTTGCCCACGGGAGCTGCGAACTGGTAGGCGTGGTCGTGCAAGCCCTGGTGCAAGGTGCGGAGCGTCGCAGGCGAGTCGGGGTACACGGCGACCACGCCGTAGTGGGGCAGTCGAACACGGGAACGCTTGCGCCTCATGCACGCCTTCATGTCGCCGAGCAGGCCCAGCGCGTTGTGGCCATTAATCGCGTGATGTGCCTCCCCAGCGCCCGCCTGTGAAGCGGAACGATCACAGCGACCCAATGGACGTGCGTGATCGCCGATGGGTACGCGCAGCCCAGGGCCTCCGCGCGGTCGACGATGGTCTCGATCTTGTCCTGGGCGGGCCTGGTCGTGCTCCTGAGGCATTCCCAGTCGGCTTCCGTCAGCATGCGCTGGATGAAGAAGTGCGTCTGCATGATCGTAGGCGGCGGAGTGCCGCGCGCCCGATGGGGGCCCGCGCGCGCGTTCACCAGGCTGACAAACTCCTGGATGGCGAAGCAGGAGGGAGGGCGACGCGGAGTGATCAGGCTAGCGAGGGTGAGGCGAGCGATGAGGAGGGCGGGTCATATCGAGGATTATGAGGCGGAGGAGGAGGAGGAGGAGGAGGGGGAGGAGGATGGCCGGTTTGGCCGCAAGGCGTCCTGGCGCATCGTGGCAGGGAAATCGCTGTTGGTCAGGGCGTCGATGCAGGCCGTCGAAGTCTGGATGTCCACTTGGGGGTTGCGCGAGATGCCGTCGAGGATCGATTGGCGACCCGCCTGGACCATCGCCCTGAACGCGTCGGCCGTGATCGCCCCGACCCCGCCGGCAGCCGTGACGTTGGCCCTCAAGTAGGCGACGGCGTCGGCAAAGACTCGGTCCAACGTGGCCATCGCTACGCCCAAACTCTGCGGCGAGGACGGGTCGGGGGCCACTCGATCGCGACGCGCACCTTGGGCCTAAGTAGCTACTCGCAGCTCGGGAGGGCGGGCGGGGGGTGGGATGGGAGCGGGGTGGGTGGGTGGGGGGGGGAGAGAAGAGCGGGCGGGATGAAGACGGCGCCTGGCCGCGGGGTCGGGGCGAGCCTCCGAGCGGCCAGGGCAATGGGGAAGAGGCAGATGATGTTGCCCCGAGGCCGCGCCAGAAAGTCATGCGGTTCCCAGCTCGCGCGGCAATGCATTGTGAAAAACGTGATGCCCATCGTGGTCTGTATAGACCAACTCTAATCATCGATTACGATGATCACCCTAGTCTCACTGCCGCGCGAGCGCGCACTGCGATCGGCCTTCGGGCCGTTGTCGACGCGGGCCGTCGCGCCCCCCGTCTGGCTGGACTTTGCCTTCCGAACCTGGGCTGGCAGCCCAGCCGTCGTCGCGGTCCTCTTCTGCCCTCTTTCCATCGCTCTCTGGTCCCGCAGCTTCGGAGTCCACGCGGTTGGCTTGACGCGCCTCGGCACCCTCCTCGCCAACTGCGGCGGGGTAATCGGACCGTCAACGAAGATGTCTGCCGTTGCTGGCCCGCTAGTCGGGCTCGATCTCGGACAGGGACTGGGTCGACCGCGCGCAGGCGTCGCGCCCTGATCCTCAGTGGGCGGCGTCGCGCCCTGATCCTTAGTGGGCGGCGTCGGGAACAGCTCCTGGCATTCCCCACGGATGGTGACCAACGCAAACCCAATGAAAAACTGCATCGCGCTAAATGCAAACGCGCGGGGGCGCCGCAATCAGCCGACGGCTACGGACGCATGGGCGAACGTGGGGCATAAGGAGCGAGGGCGGCCGATGGGGCCGATTTGGACAAGATTGAAGCCATCTCGGGCAGTCTTGGGCGCATTTGAGCCGCCGTGGAGACAAATTGGGGCAATGTTGGGCTCTCTCGGGGCATCTTGGCCGTCTTGGAGGCATAGTGTAAGCCATCTTGGGATAGATTGGCCGTCTCGGCTGGGGTCACATTGAAGCCACCTTGGGGCCGCATTTGGGGTGGGGGGGCATCTTGGGGCTGGGGCCCCAGGCATTCCAAGTGAAGTATTCGTATCTATTTCTCTCTCTCTCTCTCTCTCCCGTTGTATATATATATATGTATATACACATACATACATACATATCTCTCTCACTCTCTTCCCCTCCCCCTCTCCCCCTCTCCGTCTCGTTGTCTCTTACATGTGTCCCGTGTCAACCTCAAGGGGCGGAGGGGGGATGAGGCAGGACGAGGAGGAGGCATGATGTTTCAAGCGCATAGCGTGAGTGGTTGGAGAGCACCAGCTCTCACATGGCTTGTAAGCAAAACTCAATCGAATCGCAACTTGAAAACCTCGGCTGGCTCAGCCCAGAGGTTCGGGGACGGGCCGTGCCGCCGCCATCGGCGCCACGAGTGGCCCCGCCCTACCCCGCCGTGGATTCCTGAGTCTTTGCATCCAGCGCCCACTGGATCAGGGAACCCATCTGGCCGCCGAGGGCGCTGGCGGCATCTGCCTTCTTCGTGGCATCGTCGATGTAGGCCGTCGCATCACCCTTCGTCGCTCCGTCGGCATCCTTCAGGCCCTTCCCCGCCTCGATGGCCGCCTCCAGGGCCGCGATGTTCTTGTCGACCGACTTCATGACGTGGGGCGGCGCGCTCCCCTCCATGTCCTGCGCGGTCGCCCGGCATCTCTGCGACTTCAGGGTGTTCACCGCGCCCAGGAGCTTATCGACCTCAACCTGCACCTTCTTTTTCGCCGCCGCGTTGATCCTCTTGTCGGAGTTCCCCGTGTCGTCCTTGGTGGGCTTCTGCTTCTTGATGTCCTGCTCGCCGACCACCTTGCGGGTGCGCTCCTCCTCGGTGATGTCCTCCGTGGTGTTGTCCTGCGTGGAGGTCGGGACCTGCGCCAAGTGGATGCGCCGAACGGGGCAATGCAGTCTCTGGGCGTACTTCTCGATGTTGGCCAGCTGCTCTGGCTTGTCCATAAAGCGGAGCCTCACGTCCGCAGGGTCCTCGAAAAGCCCTCCGACCGTCAGCTTGCTGCGCGTGCGGCGGATGTTGCTCACGCGGATCGTCTCCTCCAGGCGCTTCTGGAGGTCGGGGCCCATCTCGCCGTGGGCCTCGCGCATCAGGTTGACGCGCTCGTCGGCCGTGAGCTTCCTAGTGTCCAGGCCCGTGCTCTTGGTCATGCGCTGGATGCGCTTGTAGAGTGTGCGCAGTCGTGGCACCGACAGGAGTGGCTGGTGATCCGTTTCAACTCCATCGAGCCGTCCTTGGGGAAGATGATCTGGCAACTGCAGCACTTCTGGCCAAAGCGCTGCTGATCATCGGTGGCCAAGTCAACTGGCGAGGGCCCATCGGGGAAGACGACGGCCCAGTCGATCACATCGGGGATGACCGATCCCGCAGCACCCTCAGCCCCAAGCAAAGGCTCCTTCAGAGGGCATCGCCAAACAGGTCGCTGAACATATAACAAAAACAATGTTATTTTTGCTGATTTTTTACGGGGAAAACATATGAAAATCTTCCCTTTCTTTTTGAAAAGCGGCCGCGGGCGGGACGGCCACGGGCGGGTCGCGGCCGGGTCACGGCGGGTCACGGCCGGGTCGCGGCCGGGTCACGGGGGGGTCACGCCTCTTGTGGCCCTGCCGCGGCTTTTCGGCGCTCCTGATCGCCGTCCTGCGAGCCCGAGGCGGACCTCGGGGCGGAGGCAGGAACTCCCTGACCTCCTCCTCCTCCTCCCTCCTCCTTCTTCCTCATCTTCCTCGCCCCCCCCCCCCACCCCCTGACGGCCTCGCGGGCCTGGCGGCCTTCTCGGCGCTCGCCTCAGCGAAGGCGGATGGGCGCTTCATGCCCGCGGCCGCGGGCGGGAGGGGAGGCGAGCCTTCCCCGAACTGTTCGGGCCAAAGCCAAGGCGCTGTAGGTTGGAAGGGGCGCGGAGAAATGCGTTTTTTCGAAAGAGCCGGGTTTTCGGAGGAGAGGCGGGGGGGGGGTCGAAGGAGTGGGGGGGGGTTCGGAGGATGGCAGATTTTCGGAGCTATTTTACACTTTGGATAAAGCTGGCTCGAGGCCCTATGGAGAGCCTCCCGGGGGGGGGCATTTTTTTGAACTCTGGGGCGCCTCCTAGGGACAAATTTTGTGACTCTGGAGGGCCTCCCATGAGGGCAAAGGGGAGGGGACATCCAGGGAGCTTCTCAAGGCATCCTCGGGACCTCGAGGACGGGGGAAGGAAGGGGCTATTTTTCAAATCGCTAAGGGCGGCGAGCCTACCCCGATCTCGGGGCCCGCGTTAGGCGCGTCATCTCATCGCGCGCGTGGCACCGCAATGCGCACTATGCCTGGACGCTGGCGCTAGCCGCTGGCGCTAGAGCTGTCGCTGTCGGCGAAGAGCTTGGGAACGCGTGGCGGCGGTGTACTTGGCTTGGGGCCCGCGGGGGGCGCCTTCTTCTTGACCACCTTGGGGGGCGCCTTCTTCTTGACCACCTTGGGGGGCGCCTTCTTCTTGACCACCTTGGGGGGCGCCTTCTTCTTGACCACCTTGGGGGCCGTTGCATTCTTAGCCTCCTTCATCGCGCGAAGCGCGCAGTCGCGCCTGTAGATCTTACTGGTCATCAGCTTCTTCTCGTTGAGAAGCGCCGTGATGATTTTTTAAAACAAAAAAACTTCTCCCTCAGCTGTGTGTACGTGAAAGGTTTCGCCATGCGCCCCAGCGGCCCCAGCGCGAAAGCCAACCCTATCAGCACGTGAATCCTGGAAAGGGCTGCGGAACGGCGACGAGATCCAACAAATCTGCGTTAGGCGTGGGATCTACGCAACTCATCGAGTGCCAAGACATGCGAACCCACCAGCCCTTTGGGCGACAGGTGGTCTAACGAGATGCCTCTATGGGGCCCGATTGGGGCCCTCTTGGGGGGGCCTATTGGGGCCCAAGATGGCCCCAATGTGGCCCCAAGATTGCCCCAAGAGGGC
>CAUYUJ010002080.1:260048-352548 GCA_963575745.1 Prorocentrum cordatum | reverse complement strand
TCGAACTGAAGAATTCGGTGGCGAGCTCATGAAGAAGATCTTGATAGACGGGATCGGGGCCCCCTTGGCTGGAAGTCGGCTCGGCGATCGGATTCACGAACATCGGGTCCGCGTCGATTGCGCGCCCGCCCTGCGCCTGCACGAACATCGGCTCGCTGGCGCGTGCACGCGATGGTGCTGGAGGTCTGGATGCAAGGGCTCTCGATGGTGCCGCCGAGCTCGGTGTAGGTGCCCCTGATGGCGCTGCCGAGCTTGATGATGCCGAAGTATCCTGATGGTGCTGCCGACTTTGTTGCTGTTGACGTCGGCGCTCATCCGCTGAATGTTGCAACTGCTGCTCTCTGGTCTTCCTAGCGCCATCGATGCCGTTGCCCCCGGTGCGCTCGACCGCCAATCGCCATGCAGTTTGCAGCCCTTCAGGCGGGCCGTGCACGGTCAGGAATCTCCCGCCATTGCGATTGCGCTTGCCCTTGCATCGGCCGCGGACGGTCGCCTTGCAGCCCGTGATCGCCTCGATGGCCGCCTCGCCCTGGGCAGACAACGTGCCCTGCGGCACAAGCTTGGGCCCGAGGTAACCCTCGGTTGGCGGCGGTGGCAAGTCGAAGGCGTCGCCTTCCTCGGGGGCGGGCCACATCGCCCTGGGGCCTGGGGCCAAAAAGGCTGAAGAATAGACTCGGGGGAGGCGGAGGGCTAGCTGGGTGGGCCTCGTGAGCTCCATGAGCCCCATGGGCCCCATGAGCCCCCAAGGAGCCCCATTGGCCCCAATGGCCACATGGGCCCTATGAGCCCAAGGAGGCCCAAGCGGAAGCAACACTTCACCACGTGCATGCGGCAATTGCCCCGCATTGGCCCTATGAGCCCGAAGATCCCAATGGGCCATATGAGCCGTATGTATTGGGCCCTATTCGAGCACTCTTGGGCCCCTCTCGGACACCTCTGGGGGGAGGGCCCCTCTCTCGCCCTCTCGCTCTCTCGCGTTCTAGCTCTACATCTCTCTCTCTCTCTCCATATATATGTATATCTTTCTATATCTATCTATATATCTCCTTGTCTTTACGTGTGAACATATATATATGTATATACACATATCTCTCCCCTCTTTCTCTCTCTCTCTATATATATATCCCTCATGTATGTGTTAATATAGATCACGACGAACGGCGAATCTTTCACGACCGTCGATCCTCGCTCGACGGGCTGGAGGTGGAATTGGAGAGGTGGAGTGGAGGTGGAGTTGGAGAGGGGGGGGAGGAGGAGAGGGATGGAGGTGGAGTTGGAGAGGGATGGAGGCGGAGTTGGAGAGGGGGGGGAGGAGGAGGAGGCGGAGGATAAGGAGGAGGAGGAACCGAGGCGAGCCTTCGGCAGTTGTTTTGTCCCGAGGCGAGTCTTCGGCAATTGTTTTGTCCCCGGCGCACCGTGGGTCCAGAACCGCTGCAAAACTGGAAGCAACGGCCGCGTGCCTGGCCGCGGGTCCACGCGCGGGGCCGCGCAGAGGATGGCAGCAACAGGGGCCCGCGCCCAAGATTGGCGCGCGTCCCATCTGCCGCCTGGCATCTCCGCGCGCACTTGGGCCGAGACGCCAAACGCGCGTCGGCCCGTGTCACTCAGAGACCCGCCAGCAAAATAGCAGCACCGCCCAACGACGCGGGTGCCTGCATTATCGCACGCGACGAGGTCACCTGCTCTAAAGAAACCCCGCTCTGTCTGGCAGGCCAACGCCCGGAATATGGCAGGCCCCACATCGGGGAACATTGAGGCCAATGCAACTTGAAGTCCAGGGGCGTCCGTCGGGCTCACGAGGTGTTCCGCCTGGAAGGGCTCAGGCTCGCCAGCTCGGGCCAGGCGCTGCGCCGTGGTCCTGGAGAGCATGTGGCTCGTCCACTCCTCGGATCGGCCACAATGGAGTGCAACGCTCTTCCCCTCGCGGTGTTCCCGCTCCATCGCGAAACAGCTGAGGTTACAGAGGGGGCGGGAAATGGCGCCCTTGCAGTGGTATCCAAAATGCATCTTCGGCTTGCACTTGCTCCGACCATATATCTGGAGAAATGTCGCGTGGTGTTGCTTCAAGGCATGGCCCAAGAGGTCCGCGCGATTCACGGCCTCGTCTTGCATGCGCAAAAAAACGCAAGCACCTGGCACAGCAGAAGCATTGAGCGACAATGATTCGGCAGACGCCCACTGCGCTCCGCCACCACGAGCACGAACAACGCTAACACCTGCGCGGCCATGACAGTCTCCGACGCGAAGCACCTGCAATGGTTCTCTACTTCGTCTGGCATCCTGGTCTGGAAGAACCTGGGTGGGAAACGAGACGACGCAGCAGGCCATGATATCTTGGACGCGAAGGCGTCGAAGTCGGATGGGTCGACGCCGTGCTCCCCGAATGCTTCGACGAAACCGCTGACCTCGTATTGGCCAACCCCGCCGCTCGAGAGGAATACGTGCATCCAGTCTTCCACGTTGTGATGGATCGGGTCGTAGATCTGTCTAAAAGCTCTGTCCCACATGATCCCGTGTTCGTTGTGCGTCAGCCCAGCGACTATCTGCAAGTTGTTCCTGGATTCCACGAGCAAGTCGTCGACGTCGCGGCAATGCAATACGGCATCAACGGTTTCCCAAAAAGTCGCAGACGTGTGCAAATCAAACGCGCCAGGGCCAGAAGATTCCAACTCCCGCATATAAGGCTCACCTGCAGGTAGATTCACTCTCCGAACTATGTTTTTGCAGCGTATGCACGGGCGAATCCCGCCCGCCCCCTTGAGGGGGGCGCACTCCTTATGCGCCTTTTCGTCCTGGATGACTGCGAAAATGCCACATTTCAGTTCGAACCACTCGGGCCCGCTCGGGAGCATTATGCCATCTATGAAATTGTGACTGCCGCAGAAGAAATCCGAACACATCGTCTTGAACAGCTGCGCAAGGCCTCCACCTTTTTCGTTCTGTACTTCAGCTGGCACGCACGCCCGCGCGAACCATCCATCTTGGCGCGCCCGATACCACGTCGGGAGCGCCGAGTGCGAGAAATACAAGGCCTGACATTTTCTCCTTGCGTCTGGGCGGAGCTGATTGCCGCGAGACGTCTCGTCGGTGTAGAGAAGAAACCCCGAACCCGCGTTGACTAGCAAACGCTGCCTCCAAAATGCTGCAAAGAACCTCGAACGGGAACGCAGCGTGCACAGCAACGCCTGCGGCCGCATGTGGTCCAACATAAACTCACCGCCCGACTTCAACTGCAATGTGACTTTGCCAAAGAGGGGGCCCACGGGCGTGTTCGCGTCCAAAGTGCGCCGCAACTCCTCTCTCAGTGCGTGGCGCGCGTTCTCGGGCGTCGCGGCGTCGCCCAGCTGAGCGAGAATCTGGGCGGCGCCTCTATATGAAGTGCGGAGATCGAGATCAAGTCTCCGCCTCTTGCTCGGAGGATCCATGGGCATACATTGCCGAACGTTTCGAGCCAAAACGGCAATGACGAGGGGGGGCGGAGGACGGGGGGGGCGGCGAGCCTACCCATGAAGGATAAGGAGCAGAGGGGGGGCAGAACAAGAGGGGGCCCAGGATGCCTCAACGATGCTGCGATACACCCTCCCGCCCCTATGTCCCCTCCTCATAAGCCCCCCGTTCGCTCCGCGCGGTATTTGATGCGTGACTGACAAAGCGCGCGCGTATGGATGTTTCAGTTAGCTTTCGCTTGCGATTTTGATGGTTGAAAAGCATGCTCGGACGCGTGGCCCCTGGCGCGCGCGCGTTTCAGTTACAGAACAGTTACACAAGTTATAAGTCTAAATACAAATGAGTTAGTAAACGGCGCCCGTATCCAGTTGCTAACCTGGATTATAATCGCATAAGTGGCACCGCCCGAGAAGCAGGTCGCTGCGGCGGGGGCTGGGCGGTTCTCCTCGCGCCTCTCGTCGCCCAATCTGACAGCGGCGCGGTCGTGCTTGGGCTTCCCGCGCATCGGGTCCAAGATGAACTCCCGGCCGCTGCCCCCCTTCATGACGTCGGCCCTCGCGTCGCGAGTGTCGCGCCGGAGCGAGCGATCTGCTCGGCGCGGAGCTGGTCGAAGAGCCGCAATAAGTGGCCTGCCGCGCTGCGCTCTGAGGGTGGACGCAGGCGGCGCCCGCGAAGACGGGCGCCGCGTCCACGACCAGGGTCGCCAGCGCGGCGCGCACCCCCTCTTCTCTCAGAGCACGGCGCACACCCACTCCCCTCTCAGCTCCCTGACCCCTCGGCCGAGACCGGGCCCCGGATCATCTCGCGGAGCGCGAGGGGGCAGGCCTGCGACCCGCCAGCTGCGCCGCGAGCTTCGAGCAACTCGACGCCGAACAAAGACCTACGCACATGCATGTGCGAACTGCTCGCGGCATCGAGCGAATGGCAGACCTCCTTGTCCGTGCTGCAGCACTTGCCATGGCGCGCGTGGACGGCGCCCCCCGCGCCGCGCCCCGCCTCGCCCCCTCTCGGAAGGCCCGTCGCTGCGCGCGCAGATCCGGCCGAAGCATTCCACGGCGGGGCAGGCGGCGCGCGCTGATCACCCGCGCGGCGAGAATCGCAGAGTTGAACTGCATAACGCGTCGCGCGACCAGCGTCTTGTTGGTCCGCTGGCCCGCCGCAGGGCCGCGGTGCGCGCTTCGACGCGGCGCTGGGCGGGCAGGGCGTGAGCGGCTGCTGTTGGAATGGAGACGAAGGGGTCGGGCTAATGACCGCCGGCGGGTTGGTCGGCCTTCGCCTCGACCGGGTCGACGCCCCTGATCGGCATCGGGGCGTCGACGCGCCCTTCCTGGCCGAGCGTCGCCGCGCATCCTCCTTCCTGGGGGGGTGGGAGGGGAAACTCCTCCTTCTCTTCCTCCTCCGCCTCCTCTTCCTGCTCCTCCTCCTTCCTGAAGGACAGGGAAAGATCTTGAGATGATTGAGGGTCTCCCTCTCTGGGGTCCGTTTGTGTGTGGGGTCACACATATATTCCGCTGTTCGAGGGAATGTAATTTGTTTTCCGTTGCGGGGATGCACAGTGATTCCACTTTGTGGGGGCTACACACATATTACTTTTTGTGGCGGGATTGCAGATCGATTCTTTTTGTGCGGGGTGTGGGGGGATGGGGTACGAATCAATTCCCTTTTGTGTGAAAGGGGTACAATCGAATCCTTTTGTGGGGATTGCAAGTGGATTTCCTGTGGGGGGCTACACATTGACTCCCTTTGTGGCGGAATTGCGAATCGATTCTTTTCGTGGTGGTTTCCGCATAGATTCCCTGTGTGCGAAGAGATACACATTGATTCCTGTTGCGGCGGGGGAAGGGAGAGTCTGGCCCTGGGGGAAAAGTCCAAGCAACAAAAATGCAAGACGGCCTCCCTGAATCCACTGGTTCAAAGTGATTCCCTTTTCTCGGGGGTGACACAGGGATTGCCTTTGTTGTTGTTTTGTGTGTGCGTGTGTGAAAAAAAGGAGAACACAGTTTTTTGCTGGCGCCTTTCCCCCCTAAGCCAGCCAGACCCTCGCCTCCTCCGTCACCAAAGGAATCAAACTGTACCACCTCGCACAAAAGGAATACAGTTGTAAACCCCACAAAAGGAATCGATTTGCAATTCCGCCACGAACGGAATCAGCTTGTAGCCCTCCACAAAAAAAATCCATTTGCAATCTCCACCAAGGGAATCAACTTGTACCCCCTCGTACAAAAGGGAATCAATATGAGCGTCCCCCACAGAGGGGAGGAAGGAGAGAGAGAGAGAGGGAAAGAGACAGAGAGAGAGAGAAAGACAAACATGAAAAACTAAAACAAAATGCGAGGTGCCGTTATGCCCCCCAACCTCCACCCCAACACACACCCGGGCCGGGAAAGAAGTAGGATACTCTAACTTCCCCAATATGTTCTCTTCCGGCTCTCTGGGGGGGAGGTTCGAACCCACCCCCCTCCTGGGCGCTGGTGCTGGCGCCTGCGGTGGCGGCGGCCGGCAGCACTAACGGCGGGGAAACAGCGGCGATGACCAGACAGAGCCCAGAGGCCGCAGCAGTAAATACAAATCGCCATATCGAACCCTCCCTCTCCCCAAAAGCCACCGGGGGCCCTTCGGAAGTTCCAGGAAACGCCCAAGAGACGCCCAGGAGCCCTCACACATGCTCCTCAGACGCCCCCGAGACCCTTTGATGAGACCCCAAGGGACGTTTATTAGAACTGTGACCCAACGCCAAGACACGGTGGCGGAAGACACGAACGCTACACAACCACTACCACCAGCACAACCACAAACAACTACAGAAACAAGACCACCACCACCGCCAACCTATGAGGACTCTGGCCCACGTCAGCGTCATCGTCGTTGCCGCCACCGCCGCGGCCGCGGCCGCCGCCGCCACCGCCGCCGCCGCCGTCGTCGTCGTCGTCGTCGTCGTCGTCGTCGTCGTCGTCGTCCTCGTCGTCGTCGTCAACGTCGTCATCGTCATCGTCGTCGTCGTATCCCTTCAGGGTCGGCGGCGCTGGCAGTAAGGCCTTCGCAATTATGAGAAGAGGTCGCACGCGAGAACCCCAGTCTAAAAACAAGCACGCCATCCATCCAAACGAATAATGAATACCAGATCTTACACGTATGGCGAGAACTACGTTTGGGAAGCGACCCGTCTTCACTCTGCCTAGATGTTTGAGAAAATCACGCTTCACTATCATGAACGGTGAGAGAGCCTCAAGCGATTGCCTGGCCCGCCACACCGACACCTCGGGTGGTGCGAAGAGGAGGAAGCATGTAGCAATGATAGTGGTGGAGGAAGAAACGCAGGAGGATGAGCAGACGGAAAATGATAAGGATAGTTGAGGCAGGATGAGCAGAGAGAGAGGATGAGGGATGCAGCATGAGCTGGAGTATCCGCGGGAGGAGAGGAAAGGAGACGCAAGGAGGAAGGATGAGGAGCAGGAGGAGGGAGAGGGATAGGAGGAGGAGGACGAGGAGCAAGACTAGGAAGGAGAAGGGGGAGCAGGATAACCAGAATGAACCCAAGATGTATCAGCGATGCTACAAGAACATCCTGCCGTCCCACGTCCCATCCTCATCAGTCCCTACATGCGTTCTTGTTCACTGCGCGAAGCGCACCCCTCGAAAACCGAACACCCCTTTGGACACGCAGTCCGAAAAATTCTCCTTGCTTGAAGTCCTAAGTCATCTGAGGAAAACAAATTGCACAAAGTAAGGAAGTACGCAACGACCGCTCCGGTTTGAAAAGGAACCATCCTCCATTCGTTCACCTCTTGCACAAATCTGTCAATATTGTAATGCATGATGAAAAAATCTCAAACGTATCGCTTTACCTATATAACCTCCCACCATCCGTGTGTGTGTGTTGGCTGGCCAACGAATGTGACAGGCGCTCAAACAACAATTCGTTTTGGGAAGCCGACCGCCCTGCATCCATGCAACTGTTTGCAATTTTCAACGTCAAGATCGCAGACGGTGAGGAAGCTTCGCGCGAAAGCCTGGTCCTCCCTGTCGACACGTGCGGTGGTGCGACGAAGGGGAGGCATGTATATGAGAGAGGAATGGAAGAGGTTCAGGATATATTGACACGTTCGGTGGTGCGGCGAAGAGGAGATATGTACAAGGGAGAGGGATGGAATATCATCAGGAGGGGGAGGAGGAGGAGGAGCGGAACAGAAGGATGAGGAAAGATGTAGTTGAAGCAAGATGCACAGGGATGGAGGAGGAAGATGAGGGATGCAGCAGAAGCAGAAACTTGAGTGGGAGGAGGGGGGTTAGAATAGGACGAGTACGTGATAGGACCATTAGGGCCACTAGGGAGAACGAGCAAGACAAGGAGGGGGATGACGACGGCACGATGGCGACCGGGATCTGGCCACCAGCGAGCCGCCGGAGCTCGCGAACACCAGCGACTTGGGCCTTCGGCGTTCCCAGGGCGCGAAGAGGGCGAAGCAGACAAGGACTCCTCCCCTTTCACGGGCTCCCCCCTCCCTCTTCCCCTCCCTCTGTCCCTTCTCCTCCCCCTCCTCCTACTCCTCCTTCTTCTCCTCCTCCTCGTCCTCATCCCTCTTCTCTTCGGTTTCCCTCTCTTCCCTCCCTCCTACGGGACCGTCTCATGCGTGTCTTGGGGCCAGGGTCCGACGATACGGGGGAAGTGCCTGTTCTCCTTATCTCACTCGTTCGCTCCTTTTTATCTCCTCCCCACCCTTCCGCTTGCCGCCGTCTTTTTGTTGTTGCCTCCTCTGTCGTTCTTCGTTCTCTTCGCTTGCTGCACTTGCTGTTGTTGATCTTCCATGCACGTTGGTCGGAAGAAGTAGGTAACAGCATGAAGCAAGGAAGGCGGATACAGTAGATTGGGTTCAGGCGCTCCCAGAGAATAACAAACACACACACACACACACTTTTCACGTCGGCGGCTGGGCAGCGAGTGATTGCTCCGGCGGAGTTACAACAGGGGACACGCTGTATGCAAATTAAGGCCGCAATGCACGGAAGAGGAGGAGGAGGAGGAGCCCCGGCGCGACAGGGGGAGGAAGCCAGGCCACTCAGAGCTGCCGACTGCGGCGGAGGGAACACCGAGGTGGGAGACCAGCGCCAGCACTGAGCTGCACTGAGATAAAACACACACACACACACCAAGCGCAAACCGACTCTTGAAGTAGGAAGGCGCGGGACATGCCTACTGTCAACTGCCGACGGGCATCGCATGCGCTGATGCGAGCTGCGACGGCTGCACGCGCCTCCGCGGGGGGCGCCGGGGCCTGCGCCTTGAGGGCTCCCTCGGCGGTGGGGCCACGCTGGCCGGTAGCCTCCGCTGCGGGCACCTTCTATGCAGCAGCATTCTAGCTGCATGTGCGTGCATGTGGATCGCACGGTGCCATAGAGTGAATCGAGTCGAGTCGAGTCGAGTCAAACTCCTCATTCTTCTTGTTCTCCCCCTCCTCCTGCTGCTCTCGGCTCCCCTTCCTCCCCCTCCCCCCCCTCCGCCTTCAAGCCACCTGGAAAGCCTGCCAAACTCCCGTTTGACACCCTCTCCGACAACTCGAACCCCCTCCTCCTCTCAAACTCCTCCTCCTCATCTCCTCCCCTCATTCGCCTCCTCCAGATCCCCTTCCACTCTACCTCCCGCTCCCCCCTCCTTCCGCGCTCCTCCTCCTCCTCCTCCTCCTCCTCCTCCTCCCAATTCGCCCCCCTCCTCCTCGCCTTCCTCCCGGCTGTCGCCGCTGCCGTCGTGGTCGCCGCCGCCGTCGCCGCGATCATCGCCGCCTTCGCCGCCGCCGTCGTCGCTGCCTTCGCCGCCACCGTCGTCGCCGCCGTCGCTGCCCCCCTCGTCGCCGCCGTCCACGGTCTTGGCCTCCGTGGGCAGCCGCCTGCCGCTTGCCTCGCGACCTGCGGAGACCTGGCTGGCAACGAGCGTCGTCGGGAGGATGGGGTAGCGACCACGACCGCGGCGACTGCGCCGAGGGCGAGGGCAAGGGGAGGGGAGGCGGGCGACGATAGCGACAATGGTGCGGGGGGAGGCGAGGGGGGGGGCAGGGCGATGAGGTGGATGAGGACGACGACACCGATGAAGGGGAGTGGGAAGAGGAGGGAGTTTTTCCTCGGAGGCCCTCGAGGCAGAACAGAGCAAACCTGCCTAACGCACCCCTGACCTGGCCAGGAGTCGGCAGCACAGCATGCAATTACAGCGAGGGAAAACACATGCCACTCTTTGGGGACAACCCTCGCGCGAGGCGAGACAATACGCTAACACCAGCTTTTGTGGGGCCAACAGACGACCTGCCTTCAGCGCGGGCCTTCGCGCAACATGACACTCTTCGCTCAGGAGCTGAGCGGTGGAGACACAATATCGCCGGCACGCTCGGCAGTACAGAACGCCCCTAAGAACCGATAAATCGTGCGAGGAATGGGCCCTCATAGCCGCAGGATGCGCAAGTATTGCTTCGCGCCCAACCTGCGGTCTCACCTCGCGCGCCCACAGACATCTACCTGGCCGGAAATTGCAGACCTGACCGCGAGTAGCATCAAAGGTGCGGCGACAAACCGTGCACACAAATCGGGTTCCATGCGTCCGAGGGGCGTGACCTGCAGCGATCAGTCTCTGCTTGCGCGTGCAATGAAATGGGACAGCAGGAGGCCGGGGCGGGGGGCGACCAACACGATCAGACTGCAAGCGCCGGCAGGTCAGGATGACCTGTCGGGTCACAACCAAAAGACGATTCAAGACGCGCAAGGCCATATCATCAGCCTCGTGCAAAACCTGAACATGCTCCTCAGGCATCTCACCTAAGGCGGCAGCCTTCCCAACAAAGAAATCAGCACACAAAAAACAATAATTATCCCGGCAAAGCAACCTAACAGCGATGGGTATAAGCATATCTGGAAGCATTCCCCTTCAGATTCAGGTGAGAATCCAGTTGTAGAATTCTGTTCTCGCAGTCGCAGTCGCATTCGCAATGACAGTCGCAGTGGCAACGGCCGTAGGATCCAATGGAATCCTAAGGATTCCTAGGGATTCCTAAGGCATCCTTAGGCACCCTTAGGAATCCATAGGAATCCTTAGGAAACCTTAGGAATCCTGATTCCTATGCATTCTTAGGGATTCCTAAGGATTCCTGAGGAATCCTAAGGATTCCTCAGGATTCCTGAGGATGCTTAACTAAGCCTACGGATTCCTAAGGATGCCTACGGATTCCTAAGGATGCCTACGGATTCCTAAGGATTCCGAGGGATTCCTAAGGATTCCTATGGATTCCTACGGATGCCTCAGCCTGCCTCAGTTTCAGCCTCAGCCTCAGCCTGCCTCGTCTTGCCGCAGCCTCAGCCTCAGTCTGCCTCGGCCTCAGCCTCAGCCTGCCTCAGCCTCAGCCTCAGCCTGCCTCGGCCTCAGCCTGCGTCAGCCTCAGCCTGCCTCGGCCTCAGCCTGCCTCGGCCTCAGCCTGCCTCAGCCTCCCCTCCTCCCCCCCCTTCCCCCCCCCCATTGAGCCTCACCTTGTCTCAGCTTCGGCCTGCCTCAGCCTCAGCCTCAGCCTCAGTCTTAGCCTCAGCCTGTCTCGGCCTGAGCCTGCCTCGGCCTCAGCCTCAGCCTGCCTCAGCCTCAGCCTCAGCCTCAGCCTCAGCCCTGCCTCAGCCTCAGCCTCAGCCTCACCTCAGCCTCAGCCTGCCTCAGCCTCAGCCTCAGCCTCAGCCCTCAGCCTCAGCCTCAGCCTCAGCCTCAGCCTGCCTCAGCCCTTCAGCCTGCCTCAGCCTCAGCCTGCCATCAGCCTCAGCCTCAGCCTGCCTCAGCCTCAGCCTCAGCCTGCCTCAGCCTCAGCCTCAGCCTCAGCCTCAGCCTCAGCCTCAGCCTGCCTCGGCCTCAGCCTCAGCCTCAGCCTCAGCCTGCGTCAGCCGCAGCCTCAGCCTGCCTCGGCCTCAGCCCGCGTCAGCCTCAGCCTCAGCCTGCCTCAGCCTCAGCCTGCCTCAGCCTCAGCCTCACCCTGCGTCGGCGTGCCTCAGCCTCCGCCTCAGCCTGCCTCGGCCTCAGCCTGCCTCAGCTCGGGCATTCAGAATATGCCACGGGACTTGTGTTTTGGGAACACGAAGATGACGAGGCAATCGAAAATACGGTACAATAGTGGCGTTCTGGGGACACGAAGAACACGAAGTGGCCTACAGTTGGCTCCGGGCATTCAAAATGTGGCCTGGGAGTGGTGTTCTGGGAACGCGAAGAACAAGAAGTGGCCTACAGCTGGCTCCGGGCATTCAAAATGTGGCCTGGGAGTTGTGTTCTGGGAGCGCGAAGAACAAGAAGTGGCCTACAGCTGGCTCCGGGCATTCAAAATGTGGCCTGGGAGTGGTGTTCTGGGAACGCGAAGAACAAGAAGTGGCCTACAGCTGGCTCCGGGCATTCAAAATGTGGCCTGGGAGTGGTGTTCTGTTGTCCGGGCAATCAAAATGTAGCTCCTGGCACTCAAAATGGGGAGTCCCCAGATTCCCGCGGCACCCGTCCGGCATCTGCCCAGACCCCCCTGGGGAGTCATGATGATCCCTTTTGACACCACTGCAAACCTATCAGTTTTCGCTGTTAGGTAAAAACTCAACCTCAAAGATGCCCCAAGCCTCACGGGCACTACGACTTGAATGAGCTTTGGTCCAGATCACCTCGACACGGCCATCACGAGCGTCGAGGAAGTCCCAGATTTGGACCCAAAGGTCCAGCATCGGGAAGGATTCGGCCACCCAAGATCGATCCCGTCGCAGGCCCCCAACAAGAGGAATATCATCATAATATGCAACTACGTCGCCCGTCTTGAAGGTGAGCAGCATAATCAATG
Organism: Prorocentrum cordatum; assembly: GCA_963575745.1. Lineage (NCBI taxonomy): Eukaryota > Dinophyceae > Prorocentrales > Prorocentraceae > Prorocentrum > Prorocentrum cordatum. The sequence goes on along the minus strand of CAUYUJ010002080.1, from coordinate 340,276 downwards.
CAAACAAATCCGAGCGCGGGCTCGACTGAGTCCGAGTAGGAAGAGTTCCCGCCAGAATAGCACCACATCGGAATTCAACTTCGTCGACGCTGGCCTCGTCCAGCCGAACGACCGCCCAACCGCAACGACGAAGACGATGATCCTTAGCCCGCTTCCCACTTCCCTCCTGACCCGTCGAGCCCAAATCTGCCGCCTCGTACCGCGCGTCCATTCGAGAACATGCCCCAAGCCTGCTTCACATCCATCGGGGGAGGTAGAGGGGCAAAAGCAGGAACGAGAGTGGGAATACCTCTGTTCCAAAATCCTGAACGTTCGCGCTCATCATGTAAGGTTGTCTGGACGAGCTCCCGACCCTTGGGCAAGTGGACCGAGTCAATCTGATCGTTGGAAGAGAAGCCCCAGACACGGTGTAGTGTCGTCTCACGGGCGACGCAACACCGAGGGCACATGCCATCAGTCGAGTACCCCGCGTCCTGAAGCCGAGCCTCAGGCCACGCGCCTCCAGAAATAATGCAGCAGAGTAGGGCAGCATCAGGATAACGACCATCTTTAACCAACTTCGCATGCATATTCGTGAATGCGGTAAGGTCAGCACCCCCTTCAAGACCATCCCCGCAAAAATGATTCGACGCCTTACCCCACAGAATACGATCCAACGTACTCTGCACCGCAATCGTGAGGTGGAATGGAAAATCACGAGCCTCACTGCTCAACACTCCTTCCGGCGTAGACCATGAGGTAATGGAGCCAGGGCCCCATTCAAGATCGAGCAAAGTGCACGCCGCGGCAGCAGTGGGACCACGGACAGCGCGCCATCGACGCGGCGCATCCAACGAGAGTAGCCTATCACGCTGCTCGGCCCAGGTCCTCTGCACACCCACACGCTGGCCGGGACAGACAATGCCACGCACCAGCAAGAGCCTGCTGCTCCTAACGCATACGGAAGGCAGGATCATCGGCATGTAGATCACCAGTGCATATAACCGTGGTCGTGCAAGCCCCCGGACTCCAATGGCCCGAGCATTGGGCCGCCCGGGACCTGAAACTCTGAACGTCGGCCATCGTGAGGCCGACCACGGAATGCCTCCAAGATCCCACCGAGAGCACCCCCGGTTCGTAAATCCTTTAAACTTTACCACATAGACGGGCAAGGTAAGCGAGCTTACGAGAGCGTCGGAAGGCAGTACGTCGTCGCAGCTTAACTTTCGATGTGCGCCGTTGCTTACCTGCCGTCGCCATCGCACCTAAGTAGTTTACCTGGGTAGTGAACTTCACTGGAACGCGCTCGTAGCCGAAAGCTGCACCTAAATCGCGAGCAAGATCAGCAAAGGAAGCAACTGCTGCAGACTTGGCCGAGATGATGCAACCGAGGGCCTGAACATCCTTGAAAAATGCCACCGCTGCCACAGGAAGGGAACTGACCACGTAACGGCGAGAGCCCTGAACATGCTGAGTCGTATCGTCGACATACGACCGAATCGGAACAACTGGCAACCTCCGCGCGATCGAGTACATCATGTAAGTCTGCTTTCACCCATGGCATCGACTGTCCGCAGCCCGCCAAAATGGAACGACCCGTAGAAATCACAGAAATCGCACCAGAGACTTCGAGCAGTCTAAGGCAGGTATGGAACACGACACCGAAGTAGAGCAAGTGAGGAGGGTCGCCAATCTTAAGAACGAGCTGAACCAACAGCGACGGAATGATAAGGTCGAATCATTTCTCCATGTCCCAACTAAGAGAAGCAGAATCAAACCCAAGGGCGCCAGCGACTTCGTGGCACAATTCGCGAAGCAGGGCGGCCTGGGGGGCAGGTGATCCCTTGACTGCGCTATCCCAGAAATCAGTGTGTGCTGCACTCCAAGCGTCCACATCATCACCTCGCATGCGCACATACATCCGGTACATGGTCGAACATTTAGGAATCGCACGCTCATCTTTCTCAGATTTCGGAAGCGACGCCATGGCATCCAAATAACATTGCCGGGGGGCGGCCATCACCTTCTCGCGCTGGTTGAATGTGGCAGCGAGGGAGAACAAGGCTTGGCCGGGCAGGTCCAGGAAACTGCGCGGAGACCACTGGTCAACCCCAACCGCCGTCGTTCCAGAAAATCTCAAAGCAGCCTGCACAACATCTTTGGGAATGCATTCAGGAACCCCAGGAGCGCCAGCTGGGCTTCGGCCCGAAGTTCCTCCAGGGTCTCATTTAGGAGCTTCAGATGGTCCGAAGTGGGGGTCCAGAGGGCACTCCAAAACTCCTTCCGGTACTCCATCATGCTGCTGGGAGTCTGTCGGACACCATCGGGTGCGACCAGGTACTCGACGCTGAACTTATCTTCTGCTGCATTTCCATACGAACTCCGCCAGGCAAAGCTGCCTGGGGCCACCTCTTAACACCTGACAAATTGGCAGCACGAGCTCTAGAAACAGCTGCCCCGCAGACAGCAGCTGCGCGATCAATCAAAACTCGAACTGCACCAGCGACAGCGGACACAGAATTGAGGTCGTCATGCCAGCGCTGGGCATCCAGCGGACCTGCGAGCGGCTCCAGAAAGGAATGCACTTTGCATGCCTGGGAGATGATGAAAAAGCGGAGACGCCGAGCATGCGCAGACCAGCTACCGCGCCGAACTGCCCGCCAATACTCGTAAAGCCGGGTGTAGACCATAGACCAGAAACACAAGCACGGGGAATTGAAGGCTTGCTTGCACGGGCCTCGCCTCCGCAGGGGCCCTGAGAAACGCATAGTAGAACTGCCGCGTCCTAAAACAGCATCAAGATCCCCCAGGAAAGCACATGCCGCGAAACATATATCATCTCAGCACCCGTGACCACAGTGCGTAATCATCAGAGAGAGGAACGCCAACGCGGGCCAAGGCATGCTCAAGAGCATCCTCGCGAAGATAATATGGGATGTGAAATTCAAAGCCGCGCTTGCACGCCAAGTCAAGACAAATGCGGCCACATATGATCGGGGCCAAAAGCCGCCGGCAGCGCAGCAGCACCATAACGACGACGAACTTCCTGGGTAGTCACATCAGCGGGAATGCGAACGTGCAAGCGTGCATGCGTCTTGGAAGGCGAATCAGGCATGGCCCCCGCGAGCGCACACGGAGCCAGGTCAGACGAACGCACAACGTAACCAATCATGGCGAATCCAACGCTGCACGTAAACTCAACATTAGCAGGGGCAACAGCACGGGGCCGTGTCAGGCCCAAGAAACCAGGGTCGCACAGGAGACCAGGATGCAGATTGAAGTCCCCGTGGAAGATCCAGGGAATACTCAGGCAATTCGCGAAGTCCGAGATTTGCTTCACGCGGACAAGGTTCTCGCCTACGGCCCCCAGCGAGGCAGCCAAGTAGACAGCGCCCGCGGCCATGGAGTAACCATGCAACTTTAGCTCCAAAAAGAACCAGCAATTGCCAGAGCCAGCCTGGACCACTCGGGAGACCGCGCCCAAGAATCGCCGGAAGAGTAAACCTTTCTGCGCAAAACAAGCACCCCCCCATGTGCGCCGCCACCTGGAGAGTCAACGGCATCTTGAAAGTGCGGGTCCCAGCCCATCACCCTCACGTCCTTCTCAGCGCGGAGATGGTGCTCGGCGACGAACACAGCATCCGCCTCCGAGACACGAGTGGAAAAAGATCCCTTAGTGATATCAGACGAACTCGTGCCATTCACGAACAGGAGCTCAAGATCGGACGAACGAGACCGATCGCGCGCGCGGCGGCCTGCTCTCGGCAGGCTGCTAAACAGGCTGCTGAGACGCCTGCGCGGCTCCACCGGCCGGCGCCTCAGGGATCGCACCGAGCTGGGCGGCCGCCGCCTCACAGAAAGCGACAAACGTGTGGGAGCTCTGATGCTGTGCAATCCTCCTGGCCTTCTTGGCGGCGCGCTGCACCGCCTGCTTGCTGACGAGCTCGCAGTAACGCACGGAGGCGGGGCCATCAAGGCCTGCTTCTGCCGCGCGCTTGCGAAGCTCGCGCAGCTCACCAAGCTCACCTTCAGGAAGATGGCGATCACCAAGATCACTGCCAACATCGGAAACCATATCGGCCTCCATCTCCACCTCGGCCCGCTGCTGAATGGCCATCTTCCGCATCTCCCGCCATTGCTCCGGGGAGAGGTGGGGGCGACCGTGGAAAGCAGCAGGGCCTTCTTCAGAGACCTCGTGGGGGCGCTTCTGGATCCAACTCCAATCGATGCCGCCAAGAGCCGTGAGGCCCGGCGCGGCAGGCCCAGCAGGGACCCCCAGTGGGTCGCCAGCAGCGCCCAAGCCGCCGCCTGCCGCACGCGCTCCTGGTTCCCCATGGCCGGCGCCAGGGGCGGGCGCGGGGGAACCGCCAGGCGGGGGGTGCAAACCCGCCTGGCCAGGAGGGGCGGCCCCAAACACAGCCTGGGGGGCAACGGCACGGGCCTCCTCCGCTGCGCGGGCCGCCGCGGCAGCCTCGGCGCGCTCCTCCTCACGAAACCCAGCGCGGTAGGCCTCCTCGCTGAAGCCATCCTTCGCGGCCAGCGCCGCAGCAGAGCGCGCCTTCGCCTCCGTGAGCCGCTCCACCGACTCGGCGTAGGCCTGGTCAGCCTGCTGAAGGGCCTCGCGATGCCGCAATGCGCTGGCCAGCCGGTTCTCGACCTCGGACTGGCAGATGCGTTCCTTCTTCGACGCTGCCTCAACCTCCTTCGACAAATCAGTGCGACCAGCGGCCACCTTCTTGTCCATTTCGCTGGCCGTCGCAGGCGGGCGAAGCTCGGCCACGGCGGCCGCAGGGGCCACGGAGGCCTGGGCCCCGGCTGCCGTGAGCACCTGGGCCATGGATGGGGAAACGCGCAGCCAACTCTTGAAGATGAGCAGCGAGGGCAGCGCAATCATCAGGCCCACCAGCATGATGAGGAAGATCACAGTGGTAGCTGCCGCCACACTTGCTGCACGACCGGTTGCCGTGGCGGTCGTACTCCTAGTGGCCGCATGCTGAGCAGACGGAGTAGGTGTCGGGCCCATAGCGTCCGCCTCCTCCGTTCCGCTGCGACCAAGAATCCCCCTTCTTCTTCGCGTCGTGCCACGGTGTGTTATACTTCCACGCCATAGCCGGCACAAGATGTTGCTCCGCCAGGAGCTCACACGGATTACGCCACCCGCACCTGGGCGGACAGGCACGGGTGAAGGCTCACAATGCGCCCGAACTATGGAAGCAAGCCGCGGTCCAGCGGTATCCCTTTCGCCCGGAGGCTGAACACCCCCCCAGGAAAGCATCTTGAGCCAAAATGGCTACGGAGGGAGGATATTGAGGAGCAGGAAAAGGAGGAGGAGGAGAAGAGCTATCAGGAGGAGGAGGAGGAGGAGGCGGAGGGCGGATCTGAGGAAGATGAGGTGGAGGAGGTGGAGGCAGCAAATGAGGATGCACGACGAGGAAGCGGAGGGGGATGCGACAGTCAAGCACGATGAGGACGAAGGCGAGGAGGCCGAAGACATGAACCGTCCTGGACCAAGCACGGTGCGCCGACACGGGGAACCGGCGGCCACGCACGGCAGTGCAGGGCTCCTCCTCCTCCTCCTCCTCCTCCTCCTCCTCCTCTCTCTCCCTCCTCCTCCTCCTCCTCCTGCCTCCTCCTCCTCCTCCTCCTCCTCCTCTTCCTCCTCCTCCTCCTGCCTCCTCCTCCTCCTCCTCTTCCTCCTCCTCCTGCCCTGCCTCTCCTCTCCTAGCCCACGGGTGGCTCAGCGCCGCGGCCGTTTCCGTTGCCACTCGCGCGGCCCGCGCGCTCAGCCCCCAGCCACTTGCCCTCTGCGGGCACCGGTGCTCTCGTGCTGCCGCAGCCGCGTCGCCCGATCCGTGCGACCCGGGCAACTCTCCGTCGCTCTCGCGCTCGGCGCGTGGCGGCACGGCACGCTCGAGCCGCAGCGTGCGAGCTGTCCGGGCTGCTCCGCGGCGACGGCCAAGCGCTGTCTCCCGGACCCGCTGCTCCCGCCCTTCTTCCTGCTGCTGGGCGGTGGGCGGCTCCGGGATGCTGGATAGTGCCGGCGGCTTTCGCTTTCGAGGTCGGCGTGGAGGCCAAAGCCGCTGTGCTCGTGGATGGCGTGGGCGCGGGCTGGCGTGCCGCCATGCGGGCCGTCGAAGTCGGCGCACAAGCTCGCGATGGTCCTCGAACAGGTGGTGGTGCTCATGGCGTCGCTCACGATCATGCCGCTGACGGTGAACATGTTCGTGGACCTTGGCTGGACGATCACCCGTGCCTTGCCGCTGGAGGTGCCCCTGGATCTCGTGTTCGGAGGCCGCCCCGCAGGACCGATGCCTCGACCCTGGCTGCCGCTGCCGGGCTTCGCGATCGCCCTCCTCATCGTCCACCTGTGGCAACGCGCCTTCCTGATTCTGGTCGGGCGAAAGGGGGGGATAGCAAAGGGGGGGTTTGAGAATCAGCTCACGTAGCTGATTTTCCCGGCGCCTCCCGGCGCCGGAAGCGGCTATGTATCGAGGAATGGGCCCCTCGGTGAGGCCGAAACCAGCTGCATGCAGCAAATTTCGTAACCCCCCCTTTCCCAATCCCCCCCTTCCCCCCGGCCCGAATGTGGCGCCACTGGAGCAGCCGCGATGCGAGCTCCCTCACCGGCGGAGGGTTGCTGGCCCTTCGAGCGGGGCGCCTTCGAGCAGAAGAGGCGCGCTCTGCTGCCCACCGCTCCGCCGCGGGCAACGGCACCGCTCCCGGCACTCCGCCTGGGGCACCAACGGCCTGGCCGCTGCATCGCATCTTGCCTGCGGGAGTCGGAACTGGACTGGGCGCTCCTAGGAAGGCACCAACTATACACCAACACTGATCCTGGCCAGGATCACCCTGGGCCCAGGATCGGTGTATACGCCCTCCTGTCTTGGGCAAGAAGGCATATACACCGATCCTGGGCCCAGCGTGATCCTGGGACAGGATCGGTGTTGGTGTATAGTTGGTGCCCTCCGAGCTCCCGCCGTCCATGGCAGTGGCACGCCTCTCCTGGGGGCTGCTACGCAGAGCGTCGCCAGGGCCATTAGCGAGATGATGACCGAGATCGACTTCTCCCCGCTGGTCGAGGAGGAAATCCGCTCTGGATCTGAGCTGGCTCTCAAACCCATCCTGGATGCCAACACTCAGAATATCGACATAATTGTTCAGCCGGCCCCCACGCTGATGAATCAGATTGATCCCAAGATGCCTGACATGATGGGTCTTAGCGTTCAGATGCAACAGTTTGAACCACCGAGGCTCAGCAAGGTCATGAACATGTTACTCTATTTCTCCTACACGGTCGAGGAGGAAATCAACTATGGCATTCAGCTGAGCGCCCGCCGTGTTGAGGTGAGTTAACGTCCAACGTCCTTGAAGCTAGATCGTCAAGTGCTCCGGCCTCTTGCCCACTCCATGTGGGCCTCTCGGTCTGCATAGCGTCCTCAGCGTCGTGCATACCCCCGGCAATGATGCCCTCTGGCATCCTTTCGCGCGGACGTCCGAAATCCGAAATCCGAAAACCTCTCCTCTCCGCGTCCTTCCGCTCATGCGTCGGTTCGTGCCGCATGCCCGCATCTCTCCTCCTCCTTCTCCTCTCCCTTCTTCCCCCTCCCCCCCCTCCTCCTCCCCCTCCTCCTTCTCGTCGTCGTCGTCCTCCTCCTCCTCATCCTCCCCCTCCTCCTCCTCCTCCTCCTTCTCTGGTGTAGTCATTAGGTGCTGGAACTGCCACCTTCGACTGTGCAACGTCCGAGAGGGCAAGCGGCCAAAACATCAAACTTTCGATCGTCAGGATGCTGATCGACTACCGTGTCTGCTGTTCACAACCCGATGGCTGAATATTATGGGGGTAGTTTCGGTGTGATCAATTGTTCTTCGGTGTCTTCCCAGGGAATGAGATGGAGAAGGTGCTGCTCTTTAACTATTTTGGTCACTGGTGGACAGTGGCCCGAGATGCAACTCTATGATGCTCGATCTCTGGCAGGAAGTTTGGACATAACTCGCGACCAAGACTGGAGAAACCAAATCCACCTGGGTCAGGAGCCGCCTGACCGCCAACCAGATCCGCGGGCTCCGAATTTCTCATGCTCTTGTTGCCAATGCTCTCGCTGATCTCTTCGCTGGGTTGGCTGCCGAATGGGGGGACTGTGGATTCAAAATTAACTAGTCAGCGCTGTTGTCATCACTGATTTCAGTTGCAGCCTTGCATTGAGTTGCATCCTAGCTATTAGTCGTCGTGTGTCGTTGATGTGTGGTCGTACTCGTGAGGATCAGCTAGCGCGTGAACAACACAAAGAAACAACTATACAATCCAGTGCCAACCAGAGGCGTGCTCGCCTGCTTGCTCCGGGCCATACTGTTGTGAGGACTGGAGTTTTTTTTGTTGCGTAAGTGTACTGTCTGCTCGAAGCATTTAGCTGCCTTGAAAAGTCTGTTGGTGAACGTTTTTTTAGTCGGCGTTTCGACATTGGGTAGAAGTGGGGGGGGAGAGGGGGGGGTCTGGCTCCGGACCTCTGCTTAGCGCGACTGTTTGCAGCAGTGGGTCCTACGAGGGGAGGCTCCACCTGCTCGAAGCAGGCGCCCAAAACAGCCAAGATCTACTCCAGGAGGGGGGGGGGAAGGGGGTGGGAGCGAGGGCCCACGCCGATTGGCAAGACAATGAATCAGAAAACGACGACCTGGATAAAAACGGGCCCGACGTTTCTCGTGGGGCCGCGGAACTGGGTCCTGTGGGCGGGGTTGGGTCGTCTGCTGGGAGCGTGCCGTGTACCCACCCTCAGAGCTGGAGGGGGCCATCATCCGAGCGCCAAATTTTGTGATCCCTCGGACGCCCTCATGGTGTGATTATCGAGGTGTGCTGCTTTGCTCCTCCTGTGGGACTTGCACTGGGATTTTCTGGATGACAACCCCTGTAGAACTTGCCGAAAGCTGCGCGCCGCGCCCCAGTCAAACAGGGAGGCAGAATATGAGCCGGCTGCACGGTGGACTCCCTCCAATATGAGATGCGATCCACAGGAGCCTGAACTGTGGTCTAGGGTCTGAGCTTTCACTAAGGTTCCTACCAAGATGAATTCCATGGATTCCTCTTCCTCCCTCTTCTCCTCCTCTCCCTATGCATCCTGCTTTATGTATCCCTCTCCTCTTCCCTTTGCTCCTCTTCCTTCTGCGCCTCCTCCTCCTCCTCTTCCATCTACCATTCCTCCTCCTCCTCCTCCGCTTCCGCCTTTACCTCCTTTTCCTTCTCTGCATCCTCTAAGATCCGACGTTGCGGAAAATGCTACATCGCGAGTGTTCAAGACCATAGCCCTGGACCACAGCTTCCTGCAACATTTATCGTGCCAAATCGAGCTTTGATATCACCGGGGATGACCATACGTCCTGAATTCAGTTCCTGGCGAGATTGGCGCAGAAGGATGGGCGGGATTGCCGCAGCGCTTCCCCATCCGCAACCATGTGCATCAAAGGCTCCACAGAGGGCCGTGCTAGCAGCACATTCCAGCGTTGTCTAAGAAATTACTCTGAAACAAAAACACCCTAAGAGCAGCAAAGGTCAAAAGGGAGTCGAGGAGCTGGAGGTCGGCCAGAGGAGATATGGGTGAGAGCACGGCCATGAATACCTTAGTGTTTTTTGTGCACAGGGTCGCGGCTACCACAAATGTAGGCAGCATAGAGGCGAGAATGCGATTCTAGAATCAATTTTGATGAAATCTCAGGCGAAACAAATGCCAAACCAGGCGGTCTTCCCCTGTCCTTCCCGTGGGACTCTCCTGCATGTTGTCCTTTTGTACCTTTCTTCGAACCCTCGACCGATGCCGCCGAGAACCGAAGGAGCAATTCGAAAATCTCGAACCTCGAACCCAAACTTCGGATGTCTTCTTGATTTGTTCAACACGGTGTCCCCGGAGCTCTGAGCCCACTGCCCGGGGACCGGCATCTTGACCCGGTTTATTGAAACCCTCCTTTGCGACAACACCCTCGAAACTCGAACCTCGATGCCCTCGAATCTCGAACATCTCGAATGCCATGAAGGGAATCAATGCTTCTGCTCACAGTTGAACAGGGACCGACCGTCCCTGCATTCCTGTAGTCCTACCACGGAAGGCTCTTTGAATAAGTATTGTTTGTATATCAAAAACAAGGCTATTACCCGATTGATGGAAACGAAACAGACCCAGCCAGAAATGTCCTAAGAAAGTTTCGTGCAAACAACACAAGGTTATCATGAGATCCTCTTGGTGGACCTACAGGCAGGCCAGGACGCTTCGCCACTGCTCGACACAAAGGGGTGGGGACCACACGGCCGCCCGCGCCACGGCGTCCAGCTCGGGCTCGGCCTCGGCCTCCTCGTCCGAGAGGCCGCCGCCGAGGTCGACGTCCTGGAAGTCCTGCTGCGCGTGGACCGCCGCGGGCCGCCGCGGCGGCGGCGGCGGCGGGAGGAGCAGGGACGTAAAAAAGAAGAAGAGGAGCAAGAGGATATCCTGAAAGCCCTGACGTAGATGTTTGTTTTCGCACCTGGCGTTTTGGCACTGTTTTGGGTCCCGGGGCCATCACGCAGATCGATCTGGTTCGAAAACTGCACCAGGTATGGGACTCCCAAGAACAGATGGATCTCCAAAGGCATGGTTTGGGCGCCGAAAAAGGGGCCACCCCCACCCGCAATGAGTGAGTCAGGTGCGCAATCTATCTCATATTGAAAAGCAGCGGTGCCCCTTTCCATCCTTCCCCCTTTCCTCCTCCTTGTCCTGCTCCTCCCCCCCACCCTCGGATCTGTTTGCTTATGTTTGCCGCAGGGGGGCAAGATTTGTCCGCCCTGGTCAGCGCCTACGACAGGCAGCAGGTCAATTCTGGGCGTACTGGCTTATCCTCGATTTTAGGCTGGTCCCTGCTGTAGCTCACTCCTTGTCAAAGGCCGCACCATAGTCGAGAGCCTGTGTGGATGCAATCGCTCTGCAATGCTGTCCTTGATATGTTTCGAAGGGCTGCCGATCGCGCACTCTTCTGCCCACGCGTCCTTCTGGACGCTCGGCTCAGTGGTGGTGGCGGTGTCAAACAACTCCTTGGTCTCGGCGTACGAACACACTAGTCTCGACAGGCCAGGCGCAACTCCTGGGAAGTCTTGAGAACGATGAAGAGGGATTGATTGATTCCGAGCCGAGTCCCTCCTAACTCCCAACTAGTCTTTCCTCACCGCTCCTCAATCCTCCTCGTTTTCCTTCTTCCTCTCCCTGCCATGAGCCACAGGGTCTCGCGGAAACGGGCCCTGGCTCCCAAAGCTTCCACTTCCACCCTGGGGCCGGCCCTTCCTCCTAAATCGCTGCTTGACGGCCCGTGTGTCACAATGTCCCAGGAAGGGCCCCCTGCAGGGCCGAATGCAGCGGAAGATGCTCAGGACCCCCTTCCCCCAGCCATGGGCCCTCTTCTCCTTCTTCCCCCCCCCTTCTCCTCCTCCTCCTCCTCCTCCTCCTTACGCTGCTCTGACTGAAGCCGGCCAGAGCCGCAGCATCTACAGATGGCAAGGATAATGCGACTTGGGCGATGTGGCTTCAAACTTCGGCCTCCTCCTCCTAACCGTCGTCCCTCGCCCGGTTGTCACTTTCCTTGTCCTCTTCTTTCTTCCAGGTCCCCATCGTGGGGAGGAGGAGCAATTGACGAGATGAGGAGGAGGAGGAATTGAGGAGAGGAGGAATTGAGGAGAGGAGGAGGAGGAGGAGGAATTGAGGAGGTGAGGAGGATCCGACGTCACGAAAAAAAATCAACATCGTCAGAAATCACAGCCAAGGCCCGGAGCCCAATCTTTCTGCGACACCAGGATCTCAGGGTCGTCGAAGCTGTCCGCGCGGACCTCAGAACACGTGTGTTCACGCGTTTTTGGGCTCTCTGAGAGACGAGGGGGGACAGAGAGGGAAGGAGGGAGAGGGGGAGAGGGAAGAGGAGGGAAGGGGAGCAAGGAGGGAAGAAGGAAGAGGAGGGAAGAGGGGAGGGAAGAGGAGGTAGAGAGGGGAGAGGAAAGAGAGGGAAGAAGAGGGAGATGCGCAGCGCAACGAGAAGCATGGTGCTCTCGTATCCCTAAGCTCCGAAACTGGGGAACCCAAAAAGCACTGATACCGCTACTCTTCCGACCTCTCCAGGGTTGCGTTCTGACCAGGATCTCGAGGCGAATCCAACGGTGGCGACGTGGGCAAACGAGGGAAACGAGGGAAAGGTAACGGCATCAGTACCTTTCCCTCCTCTGAGAGGCGAGGGCGGGGGGCGACACGACGGCGGCAACGGCCGCAATGCAGCACGGCCCCCCCGATCGGCTCGTTCACCCATAAACGATGGGCGGCTTCTACACCGCCAGATCGCTCCGTATTGGCCGACTCAAGGCCACCGGCGGCGCTCAACCGGGGGCGACACGACAGCGACAGCGGCCGCCGTGCAGCACGGCCTCCCCCATCGGGTCGTCCACCCATAAACGATCGGCGACTTAAAAACCGCTGGATCGTTGGTCAAGCCAGATCCCGGTCAATCAGGCTTTGCAAGATCCTGCAAGATCCAGCAGGATCCTGCACCCAAGCCCGGGTCAATGCAGCCCTGACCTGCAAGATCCTGCAAGATCGGGCGCTCTGGCTGATCCACGTTTGCATTGCCCCCTGTCGCGGATCGCCAACATGTGCTTCCGTGCTGCTCGAGGTGGACCTCGTCGTGTGATACCCACTCACATGACGGTGACATGGGGTTGGTTCGAGGTTTTTGCTCCACTGGATGCTCCTGCGTGTCTTCCTGGTGTTGCTCGTGTTCTTCTTTGTGGAGGTGGTGTCGGCCGCACCGCACCCGCCTGTGGTCAATCCTCGCCGGGGGGGGGGGGGGAACACAACATTGAGCCCCGAGCATTGGCCGACTCTGGGCCACCGGTGGCGCTCAACAGGGGGTGACAGGGGGCGGCAGCGGCCGCCGCAGGGACCCCCCCCCTCCTCCGACAGACGAGGGGGAGAGGAGGGAGGTTGGAGGAGGGAGGGGGGCGGAGGAAGGAAGGAACACGAGGACGGAGGAGGGAGGAGCAGCAGAGAGGCGACACGGCGGCGGCAGCGGCCGCCGAAGGGACCCTCGCTCCCTCGGGGCGCCGGGCCCCCGCAGGTACTTCAGCGACGGGTCGCTCGGGCCGGCCTCCGCGCGCGCGGCGGCCCAGCGGCGCCCGCCCCCGCCGCGGCCGCGCGGCTCCTCCTCCCCCTCCGGCCCTGGGAGCTTCCGGCCGCGGCGACGAGGGACAGCCAGCAACAGGGACATGTTCCCTCCTCTGGGAGCGCGGAGGAAGAGGAGGGCTACTAGTAAGTCCTTTCGGGGCGAGCGAGCCGAGATTTTGGGCCTCCAGCCCACCCACTAGGTTCCGAGGGCTTCGCAGCCCCAACCAACCGACCACGACCCCCCGCAAGCAGAGGGAGGCAGGAGGAGAAAGCCAGCCAGGCAGGGAACCGCGCAGCAGCACGCAAAGAGAGGAGCCAGCGAGGAGCAAGAGGGGAGGAGACGGAGGGGCGGCAGCACACACGGCAGGCACGCATCGGCAAGGGGGGACGGGTCCACTACCTCTGCACCCTGGGCCGCATCCGGGGAGGGGCAACTAAACGTGCGGTAGAGTTGCAAAGCGCATCCCCCCACCCGAGATTCCGAAAATGGCACAGGATTTCCCTGGTCGTGTGGGGGGGGGGGGGCGGGCTCCACGGCGCCCAGGCGGATCGAGGGGGGAGGCGCAGACGAGGAGGAGAAAGGGTTCGCCTGGGCGCCGCGCAGCGGTGCGTCGTGCGCCGCGTCCACGGGGCGCGTCCAGCCCTCATCCGCTGTGCGCCCAGCGCCAGCAGCTTCGTGAACGGCTTCTTCAGGAGCTGTAGCTTCATCTCGATGGCATTCCCCTCCAGCGTGTCGATCCGCACGAATGCCAGTCGCCATCCTCTGAGCTGTCAGACCCAGCTCCTCACGGCCTGCTGTGCCGCACTCTCCTAGACGTCGCCCAGGTACGTATTGAAGATCCTCTCTCAGTGCGACATCGGCGCCACTCCGTGCTTAACTGTGGCTCCCAGCAACTCCAAGCCGGCGTGCAACGGTTGCAACATGTCGAGCCTGTTGATCGTGATCCCTGCCTCCGTCTCTTTGAGCGTCGCCTGCACCTTGACCAGACTGAAGGTTTCCGCCGCCATATTCGGCGTGATCTCTGCGATTTTTGTCTTCAACGCCTCTCGGTCCTTCTTGTTATTCTGTCCTACCGCCGTGCCCCGAGAGTCGCGGCCCTCGATGGTGCCTACCGCGGCAGCGCGGCTGAGCGTGTTGAGGGTCCCCTCGATCTCGTCTTCCTAGTTGCGCTGTCGCATCTCCTGCGCCTTCTCGATCCACGCTTTCGCTCGTCCTTGCGCCTTCACCACTGGCTCCGTGTTCGCCCCGATGATGAGCGCCGTTAGTATGGCAGCCTCCACTTGCCTGCTTCCCAATGCCCGGTTGAGCGCCATCTTCGTCAGTACTGGCACTAAAGTCCGCAGCTGCTCCACGCCCATCTTCTCGAGGTTGTCGATTTCCTCATGCGCCACCACTCGGTTGTTCTGCTTGTGGCCACGCGTCTTGCCACGGCATTCTGACTGCTCGGCGTCGCCTCCTTCTTCTCGTTGACGCCTTCGTCCTGCGCGTAACTCTATCGTGGTGTCCTTGGCCGCCTCTGGGACCTGGTCGAACAGGCCCCCCATGTCGCGCGCGGGCGGGAGCGGAATGCCCCACTTGAACTCGGGCAGCGGCCGCGGGGGGCGCGTGGCCAGGTGTGCCCAGAGCCCCTCGAACCCCTCATGAGGCTCCAGGTCAGGACACAATGGGCGCAACCGTTCGAGAGGATCAATCACTGGGTGGTTCTAGGGTGATGCGTCGGCTCGGCATCGTCCATACTCGCATGCGTACTGTAGGTGTCTAACTTTCGTCTGTCTATCCTTGAACGCGCTCCTGCAGGTAACGCATTGATTCGCCATCGTGATCCGTTCCGTCATCTTTTGAACCCCGTGCTGTCCACCCTCCGCCTGGCGCCGGCGAACGAGAAGGGCTCTTTTTGCGCGGAATCGCTTCTGGCACGGTAAACAGCCGCCGTCGCGCAGCTCGCACTCGTAGTCTCCGCCCGCGCGCCCGCCAGGTTCGGGCCCTGGCGGAAGTGGCGGCGGCGGTGCGTCGCGCATTCTGGCCAGCCACTCGCTGCGAAACTGTCTGGCTTCAAGCAAATTGAAGGCTGCGTTGACGTCGCTCTCGACGTCGAACAGACTCGTGTAGTCGCAGTCGATCAGCTCGGGGGGTTGCGCCCTCTCCTCCGTCGCGTGAATGTAGTCGACGTCCTCTCTGAACTACACCGCCCATGGGTTGAATCTAGCTGTGATCGGCGGCGTCGTCGCCGCCGCGGGGAACCATGCGCTCTCGGGCACTTTTGCCATCTCCATCTCCAAGTCGCCGAAGACTGCTGCTATCTGCTGCCTGTGCCAGTCGGGCTTCCACGATAGAGCCCGCCATTATCTGAATCGTTGCGCCCGTAGTTCCACTGCTGTCGGAAACAATCCCAGTCGGAGCCATCTGTGGCGCGGGTGGCGCGCGCGACCTCATGCGCGCCTCCGCTTCCATCGTCAACTGGCACGCGAACCGCAGACCCGTCCGGAAGTACTCGTCCGAACTTGCGGCGCAAGAGGTCCAGCTTGTCGTGCTGCGCTCTGCGGAGCACCAGTCCGGTGAGGCCCGATGTGGCGGCGCCCAACGCCGCGCTCGTGAACGCGATCTCCTCGATCTACCACTGCTTGCCCTCCGTCCAAAATTTCTTCATGTCGCGCCGCCCCCTGCGTGCTGCAGCGCGCCGCGCTTCGATCCCATGCCAAAAGATGCCACTGCGCGTGAAGATGGCGCCGGGCAGCGCGGCCTCCTTCAGGATGGTGCCACGGGCGCCGCCGTCCATCATGTCGCAGAACGCGCGGCGGTTGCATGCGTGCGCTCCTGGGCCAACGTAGCGTGGGAGCACCGCGTTCTTGCCTTGGCTCTGCGCAACCCCGATGCCCCGTGGCGCGACGTCGAACATCTGGTCCGAGCGAGTACATGATGACGTCGCGCGCGTTGAACGGGCCCATCGCACGGCGCGCATTGCCCGCGTCGTCTGCGAAGACCCGCAATGCCAGATCCTCCATCTCGTCGGAGAGCGGGTAGCTGGCGAGGAGCTCGCTGGGGCACTTTTCGCGGTGGAGCTGCCGCCGATGGCGCGCTGGCACGGTAGAGGCCTCCGGGTAGACAGCCGCCGCGTTGGAGTCGCCCATGTAGTTGCCCTCTGCGTTCTTCATCGCCATAATCTCGCCCTCGGCTCTATCTTGAAGCATGCCCGTCGGTGCCGCTGACGCAGTAGTTCAACGTCGCTGTCGCGGTATAGTCGTCGCGCCGCTCCGTCAAGTTGTGCGCGTCTTGCCGATGCAAAGGCGTTCTGCATGTCGTGTTTGGCATCCACTGTAGAGACTCGGTGGTGGCGCGTCCTCCAACTCAGGCATGCTGCGGCGCGCAGTGCTCCTGTCCTGGAGCGCTGGGGGGGATGGCCGCAGTCGCAGTCAGGCACTCGTCGGCCGTTGCGCTGCGCCGCCTGGACCCAGAGCTTGCCGAAAGGGCAGAGGCCGTGCAGCAGGCGCATAAACTTCGTTCCCTCTGTATTGAAATGTTTGCTGACCTGGTAGGTCTTGGGCGCGCCCCAATGCGCGACGAGACGCTGATGCTGCCGTGCACGCGCTAGGACCCCTACCAGCCAATGCCGAGAGTGGGGTGGATCTTGGAGCGGGTCACCAGCGCCCAGCCCCGTGGCGCGCGTCGTCGCGGTCGGCCTGGCCGGGAAAACAGATTGACCACATCTCCTCAATAACCGACCAGGGTGCTGGCGCTCGTCGTCCCTTGCAGCTGCGCAGCGCGAAGCAGATCCTCTGGCTGGTAGTCCTCTACTCCCTCCTCGAAGTCCTTGTGCGTCGGCTGGCTGGGTTGGTCATCCTTGCTGGCGTCCGGGATGAAGTCAAAAACGTCGATCTCGTGTGCGCCCGCGCCTCCATTTTTCGCGGGCTTCGCCATGTCGGTCCCCCACTGTTCTGCTGTCGGCGTGCATGCTGCTATCACCTTGAAGTCCGCCTACTTGGTCCGACCCCTCCTCCAACTATCAACGCGCAGCTGCGCCGTTACGTTTGTGCTTGTCCCCGTGTATGTGCTTCATCTAATCCGTCGGGTCGTTGCTGATCTTGTATTTCCGTAGTTCCCGTAGTCTTTGCGTTCGCATCCTTTTGCGTTGGTTCGCGAGGCGATGCACCTGCAAGATGGCGCCCGTGTCCTCAGTGATGGACTCGCGAGCTTCTCCCCTCCGACGTAGTAGTTTAACGCGGTCCGCTGCCAGGTCTGGGTATTGTCGTGGCGCGGCCTTGGCCGTGGACTGGTGCGGCTGTTGGCCTTCTTCCTGCAGTATCTTGACCAGGTTCACCTATGCCCCCTTCATAGAGCCGTACGCGGCCAGCATGCCCTGTATGTCGTTGTAGTCAGCCTCTTCCACGCGTGCACCCAGTACTCGTTCGATGGCTTCTCGGAGTGGGGTTGCCGCTTGCTCGCTCTTCAGTGCTTCAACCATCTTGGCGCAGTCCCAGCGCGGAAAAGGTGGCGCTGTCGAATAACCCATGTCAGCGCTGATGTCCATAGTGTACGCCCTGTGGTCTCTGAGCTTCAGATCTGGTATCGCAGGGAAGCGTCTCATAGAGTGGCACGCTTGTCCGAACTTTGTGACTCGTTCCATCACCGTGCGTGGGGTAAGAATGTGGCCGATCCAAGAGACGTGCGTCTTCCCTTCTGGTGCATCCCGTAGAAGCTAGGGCCACAAAAGGTTAACCAATTCCAGAACCACCAAATCGTTATTCTCTGCTGTGTTCCGCAATTTCGTGCCAGAGCAATGCTGCAGCTGCTTCGCGTGCTTGTCGACACTGTCGCTATCCACATCCTGTAAGCCCGTGGGTGCTCCAATCATGCCTATGCCGTCGTTCGCGCCCACTCCGATGGTAAGGGGCAATGCGACCAGGTAGTGCCGACAAGAGTGATGTTGTGAAGTCCTCCAACGCTTGGGCCGTGTTCGCGATGCGATGTTGTTTTCGTCCGTCGCGGCTCTTCGGGCAGAAATATAAGCCAACCACTGTGATGTCGTATGTCTTGCTGCATATCCAGAAAGCGCCCGTTAGTCCCTGCAACGCCATCTGCGGGCTCCATATGCGGATGATATGATTGCTCCTGGTAGTGCCTTCCTTTGTTAAGGAAGGTCGATCTGCCACACGATTTGTTGCCGAGCCTCGCCTTGTTTGTCCAACCGAAATGAACAGCCCTGAAGTGCGGGATGTCCTCGACTGTGTAGCTACGGGGTCTCGCTTCTCTTCTGCGTGCCGATCAGTATGATCGCGTCCGCGGAGTTATACTCGTAGGCTATCTCCAGTTCCCTGTCGCGGTCAGACAGGCTCAGCGGGTTCCATTCCACAATGCGCATCAGCAGCGCGGTTGCAGCAAGTCCGCCAGGCCGCCTGGCGGGGCGCGGGCGGAGGGTGGTGGAGGCCCACGGCGGCTCCAAGACGTCATGACCATAGCGCGGCCGCCCGCGGCGCGACCACGGCCCCGCTCCTGGCATATTTTCAACATCCACATCCAAGACTGCCACCAGCGAGACTGGACTGTAGTGATTTAAATCGCAATTTAAATCCGCCTCACACGGTGAGGTCTTGAATACCTTCGGGGTCGACCCTCAGACTCGAGCTGTAGCTGGGGTAAAGACCTCGAAGCAACCTGCGCCAAAGACACTTCTTTTGTGTCGACATCTTGCGGTCACACCTCCCAAAGAGGTTGGACTTCTTTAGAGACCCAGGACCGACAAAAGAGGCGCAGTGGGTACAAATGTGCAACACTTCACCGTTGTCGCACGGCAGGCCGACCACGAAATGGCCGTTCCTCTCCATCTCCCCAAAATCCCAGTCCCCGCGTTTGCCCGAGCATCCTCTGGGCGGGGGGCGGAGCTGAGACCGAGAGGCCTTGAGACAGATATTGCATCGCCAGCGGCCTGCCACAAATTCCCAAACGTGCAAAGGGCGGACAGGGTGCCCTTCTCGGGCCCGCCCAACAGGGGCTTGAAACACCACTTCTTTCAAATCGAGCCTCGGCCACTTAAACAGGAGAGCCGCGGCCAGTCTGCACACAGTTTTGGCCACGAGCAGCGTCTCTTCGAGGGCCTGGGACTGCTCGGCCGTGGGCTCGTCATGCAGACGCACCCCAGCTTTCGCGGCCTCATCGGCTTGGAAATTCCCTCTCCGAAGCTGCATCTCTCCCTCAGGCACACCCTCTTCTTCGAGAGAGAGGTGGGCCTTGACTTTCTTCACTGATTTTATGTGGTGTGACACTCTCTGACTGTGCAACAAAAGCCCCGCATAGGGCCTCTGGTAGTGTAGCTGCTCACCCAGGGGTCGGTTGGCCTGTACATGAACGTTGGCACAGTCCGTGTACATATCACAGTCACCTTCCACGACTTGGCTAGAACAACCAAAAGCGGCAAACTCCCCAGCTTGCGAGGTTTGGGGGAGCCCCGCATAAACCGTGCCGAAAACTCTGCCTAGGAATCTGAAAGCCCGATCGAAAATCGCAAGACCCCAGGCCGCCCTGTTAAGCTCTGGCACGATACACCTGGTGCAGCTCCCGTCCAAGAACAGTTCCCCCCTCACCATGCCGTCCTCCTCCGTGACATCCTCCTCCCATTGCCACACGGTCTTACACTCCTTGTCTGGCCTCGGCCAATAGTCCCCTGGGTGTGGAAAGATACCGCGGGTAAGTAGGAGTAGGTCTTGGGGGTTTTCGCTGTCCATGTCGTCAACTAGCTTCTGGCACTCGTCTGATACAATCTCTGCACGCTCTTCGGCACATGCCGAGCAACGCCAAAATCTGTGGAGCAGCGTGTCTGGCCCTTGACCGCACAGAGGACACTCCACCGACTCCAACTGGTAACCGAGGCAACGCGCACGAACTCGGGTCCAACTGGCGTCGCAGCCGATCACACGGATCGCCGCCTTGCCAGATGGTGAAACCTTGCTAGAGTGCAGGGACCGCTTGAGCACATCGTAGCACAGGCGAGGGACCTCCAGGACCGATTTTTGGGCAGCAACTCGCTCCAGACTCCGAAGGACAGCTTGACGCAACAATATCTTCAGGAGCCCAGGACTAACCTCCGTCAAAACTAACTTCTCCCCGAAATCGTTTTCCAAGGAGACCCAATCAATCATCTTCCACTGGATCCTCTTAAGACACATGTACATCGCGGAGAAGGGCCCCGTGACATCGACGTGGGCGATGCTTCGGCGCCGTCGGCGTGGCGTGGGCGCTATCGCTCGGACGTCCATTCGCGGTGCATTTTTCGGTTTCGCGCGTGTTTTTGTTTTTTCCGCTAGATGATCCAAGATGCACCTCGCAAGTCCTCGCCGAGAAAAAGTGCACACGTGCGAGCGATCTGGCCGTGGTACTCCTCGAGATGTCCTCCTGCCCCTCCTCCCCAGAGATCCGAAGCCCCGACACACGTTGGAGCGGACGGTTTGTCGCTGTTTTCGGCCTCTGGGGGATCTCGACAGGCCCCGGGCCCGTCGAAGAACGGCTCAGGACGAAAAACTGGCCCCATGGAAATTGTCCAGACCTCCGGAGGTCCACGGATCGAACAAATTGGGGCGCCAGATGTATACGTCCTCCTCCTCATCCTGTTCCTCACCACCTTCCTCGGCCTCCTCACCTTCCCCCTGTCCTCACTTGTCTTCCTCGCCGTCCTCCTCCTCCTCATCCTCCTTCTACTCATCTTCTTCTTCGTCTTCTTCTTTTTGTTTGTTATTCTCCCCTCCCCCTCCCTCCTGTTTCTCTTCCCCGCAGTCCGCCCGCTCCCAATCCTACTCCCCCCCTCCTTCTCCGCTAATCCCCACGAGGAGGAGGAAATGAAGGATGAGCGAAGAGGGGGAGGAGGCAATGCGCACCACCGATGCTGCAATGCGTCTCCCGTGAAAAAGCTGCCCAAGTCGTGAGTCGTTTGATCAACGCAGCGACAGCACGCAGGCCAGAGCCGGCGACGATCCGCCGACCCCAAATCGTGCGAGGGGGAAGCGCTGGTCCCAGCCACCTCCCACCTCACCAGCCATCCTCTGCAATTTTCGCCCCCTGCCCCCTGCCAGTCGTCCTCAAGTCTCGCTCCCATTTTCTGGGGCCTCTGCCAAACTACGATTTCTGCCATCTAG
Source organism: Prorocentrum cordatum (assembly GCA_963575745.1). Lineage (NCBI taxonomy): Eukaryota > Dinophyceae > Prorocentrales > Prorocentraceae > Prorocentrum > Prorocentrum cordatum. The sequence continues at coordinate 319,022 of CAUYUJ010002080.1, read as the reverse complement.
ATGGGTCCGAACAACCAGGGCTGGAGGATCGCGCCGCTTCGCCGATGCGTCGGCGACGCTGGCGCGGAGAACTCGTTCTGAGTCGCATCCCTGATGCATCGGTGGCGCGGCACGATACACCGACCCCATCTACAATCGGACCTGGGCCAGAAGAGCGCCCCTCCAGAGCACGAGACCCTGCGCCGGCCAAGACACACGGAGCATCCAGGAACACCCTCCCCGAGGTGCACAGGAACACCCGACGAACACGAATAACATTAGAGTACCCTCTCCGCACCGACCTCGGTCTCACACTTCGGTCCGAGTGCACTCTGACCCCACCCGGGAGGCCTGGACTCTGCCCTTCGGAGGACACGCCTCCAGGGTTGTGGATGCCACGACAACGGACGCCTGAACAGTCCTGTCAATGAGCTCAAAATCAGTCCGTCAAAGCCGTGTGTCAGAAGGCACATGATCAATATGGCGCAATTCGCGCGCCAAGCAGAATGAACGCACAGCCTGCTTCCAGTCTCGAACTGGGATTGCGCGTAACTGGTCAATTGAAACCTCAAGACTGGCACATACATCACTTGCAAGTTCGTACAACTCGGCGTACCATGTCTGTCGCGGTCTGCGTCTCTTCCGCTTGCCGGAGGGGGGGCGGAGGTCGAGGGAAAACGGTTTGAAAATACCTGAACGCAAAGGGTGATCGTCTCACTTACAAACCAAACTAAATAAATACATGAGCTGACGCTGCAGAAGAACGCTGCTGAGCTTCATCTGGCGCGCGCGAGCCAGCGCGCTCTCATTCGATACCCGGCTGACGTACGAATGCTGGATGCCTGAGTTTTTTCGCAAGCACCTTGCATGGAAAGTGTCGATGCGCGCCAGCTCGTCCAGCTTAAACCACGACGCGCGCAGGCTGTGCGACAGTTTTGTCTGCGCGCGCTTCGTATACGAAAATGTTCCTGTTCGCGGGGGTGCTGTTGCGGTGTTAAACGCGGCGGAACAAATCGAATTCTGCTCGCGCCTGCCCTGAACGTCGGCCCAATTCAGCTTGCATCGCCCCGCCTGCGGAGAGCGCGGAGCCGAGGTGGACGACGCTTGTCTTCTGGGAGATCGCGGCCCCGTCAGGCCGGCGAATAACTGCGTCGCTGCCCGCGGATGAGATTTCCAGCTTCCCCCAATTGAAGTTGGGGCCGCAGTTGGCGCCCGCCCATTCCGCGGCCTTCGTGCACCGCCCCGCGTGCGCAAGCTCGTCCGCCGGCCCCGACAGGTCCCCGAGACCGCGCTCAGCGTCGCTCGAGAGCACCATCATGACCATCGCAAACAGGAAAGGTGATAACGGACACCCGCGGCAGATGCACGCTCTTTGCTCTCGCGACTTCGAAATGGGCCCGCAGTCCTTCACCCCGGAGCTCCGGTCTGAGTAGAAAGCGCGCGCGGCGCCCGGCGCCTCCGGCGGCAAGCCGGACTGCCGCGGCGCTTCGAGGAGAGCATCCGGCATCGCACTGTCAAGCGCCTTCGCCCAGTCCAGCGCGAGCAAGATCAGCGGGGAATATTACAACGCGCAAGACTCCTCCAAGAGGCGCCGTGCTAAGAAAATGGCGTCGGCTGTTCCGCGCTTGCACTTGAAGCCGAACTGCGCCCGCCAGATCCCGGCCCCCGCCCCGGCGGCCTTCAAGCGGCGCAGGGCAATCATGGCGCGCGCCTTGCATCCGGCTTGAACAAGGCAAATCGGCCCGTAGAGACACCCCCCTTTTTGAATATTGAAGTCATCGAGAGCTTCGTGCCAAGCGTCTGGGGCGCGCCCGTCTGTCCAGCACTTCTGACGCAATGCGAGCGCCCATTCCCTCCCGGACCCAGCGTGCATGAAAATGCCTTTCCAAAGCTCCCCGGGGGCGCCGTTCTGGTCGCGAGCCTTGCCCCGGCGCGTGCGCCGCGCCGCCTCGACGACTTCCTCCGCGGTGATATCGCCCGCCTGGGCCTCCAGCTCTGGACCTTTCGGATCGGGCACCATCGGTGTCGTTGCGCGGGGGGCTCATTGAACGTCGCGCAGATAGCGGGCCATCGCGTCAGCTCTCTGGACTGACTGCACCACTGCGCCGCCCGTGCCGCGAAGGCGCCTATGCCGCGCAGGAGCGAAGCCTCTTCTGAGCTCGCGGGCCTGGCCCCAGTCGCCCGCCCCCAGCAGATTGTTGAGCCGCGCCGACCTGTCGCCCTTGACCGACTTCTTCACCTCCGCGTGCAGACTATGCTCTTCGTCTATCTGCCCAGAGTGGCGAGCGGTGGTTCTATGCTCGATCAGCAAGAGGGTGCGTGGCAAGATCCAGGGCTTCCTCGGCGAGGCCGTGACTTCCGGCGAGTTGCGGCAGCGGCGGCGCAGAAGGCTGGCCGCGTAGTAGCCCCCAGTTCGCTCGCCGCCAGGTCCTCTGCCCCCGCGCCCGCTGCCTCGCCGAAGGCCTTCGCGAAAGCGGCCGCCCTGGGTGGGCTCCGGAAGGGCTGCGAGCCCAGTCGTGGATCGCGAGTTTTCTTGCGTGGCGGCACTTCTATGTCGAGGTCGGCGCAAACCAAGAAGTGATGGGGCGCCAGCGCTCGGCATCGGTCGCCATGCGCGTCTCTGAGGTGAGGGGCGCAGCCCTGCGATACGAGGGCGAAATCATTGTCCGAAATTATCTGGCGCAGGTTGGTCCGGAAGTTTCTTGGCCACGTTGTAGCACCCGATCTGCTTGTCCAGCGGGCAATGGAAAAGCGCGTTTCCCACAGGCAGTTTCTGGTTCATGCGAAGCTCGGCGGAGGGGCTCCGATTGGGCGAAGCGTTGCGCAGCGCATCCAGGGCCCCGAAGATGCGCGGTCCGATGATGCGCTGTTCGCCAGGGTACTGGCGGTGAAGTCGCGCGCTGATGTCTCCTAGGACCAGGGCGGGGCCGCGCCGGGAGCCAATGCCGATGAAAGCGCCGAGGTTAGAATAATATTGCCGCCTGTCTTCGAAGTTCCTGCCGCTATGGGGGGCGCGCGCGGTATAGACCATGATATTGCCGCCCTTCCCGCGCGACTTCAAGGGCGCCATCTGGGGGCCCTGCTGTCTGAACCCCGCGACGGACGGGCGGATGCGCGGCGACGCGATGAAGCCGACCCCAACCGTCTCATTGTCATCCGGATCCGAAGCGCTGGAAATGGCGATGAGAAGTCCAGCGTCAGAGACGGAGAACTCCGCCCACGTCTTGTGCGTCTCTTGGATGCACAGCACGTCGATGTGCATGGATGTCATGTGCCACTCAATGTCTGCTTGCTTTGCCTCGGAGCGGCCCTCGACGTTCCATGTTGCTGGCCGGGGCCGCCGGGTGCGCGGCCGCAGGGCGCCGCGTCGGAAGTGCAATGCCTCGGAAGCTGGGGGTGCAAGGGAGGAGGTGGTAGCAATAGTGCCGACTGCTGGAGAACATGCATTGCAAGAGTCGGAAGAGTGAATTCGGTTAGCTTTCATGGCCGAAGTAGGGCCGACTGAGGATGAGGGCGGAACGTTGCTCATGTGCAGTCTTTCCTAATTGGGCCGCTGCCACTTGGAGCAGCCCTCGGCGCCTCCCTTGAGCCCCTGCGTGGCCCGCAAGAGCACATCATCCGACTTCTTCATCAGGTCCTTTATCGAGGCGTGGATGTGGAGCTCGGACCAAGTAGCCCACTCCCCCTACCACTCGTAGTTCGCGGTGGTGCCGGTGACGCTCACGGCGAGCGCGCGCTCGCCTCCCACCTTGCACGCGTACGGCGCCACCTTGTTAAACGAAATCTTGCGCGGGACCTCCCACTGCTACTTCAAGACCCGCCTGGGGCCCAAGCAGAACTTCCTCGCAGCGCGTTCGGAAGCAGATCGGTTTTCCGCGGCCCAGACCTTTTTCTTTCCGCCGGCGAGGGCCGCGCCGCGGAGGAGTGCCTCCGCCTGGTCACGCCCTGCTGTGTTGGCGAACTCGCCGAAGAGAATGCCCCCTAAAGTCGCCCTTGGTGTACGCGTTGGTCGGCGCAGGCCCCTTTAAGGCAGTGAGCTTGCCTTGCAGCCACTCGGAGGCCTTCGACAAGTCCCCGAAGTAGTCAAGATTGCCGATCACCATGGTGACCGCCTTCTTGTCGACCAGCGGGATGTTCCTGGTGTGAGGCGCCTGCTGGGAAGCCTTGTGCGTGAAGGCCTGCTGGATGTTCTCCTGGATCTTCGCGTCGATCTCCGCGGCGCTGGGGGAGGCCTGCATGGCCGCGTAGATGCTCTTAAATTTCTCTATGCGCATGTCCGCGTCGATCAGCTTCGCGCCCACGTCGTCCAAGCGGCCCAAAACGGAAATACCCAAATCCGTAACTTTGCCGTCGAGCTTCACGAACCGATTCTTGAGCTCCTCCACCACCGAGGTCACAGGGCCCAGCTGCTGCTGAAGGAGAGCAGCAATACCGGCCATCGTGACGGGCTCATCATCTTTGTGCGAGGCCGCAGCAGCGCCGAAACCCAGCTGGCGAAAAGCTGGTGCTCCCCGCTCGCATGGGCCATCCATGTCGCCTCCAGGCATCTGCGCGTACACCTGATCCTCCACGCTCATCTCGCCGAGGGGCGGGGTCGCCGGGGGGAGTCTGGACCATGCCCAGAGCGCAGCTTCTTCGCCATGTTCTCCCATTGGTCCTGGAAGGGGTTCCCGACTGGAGTGCCTGGCGCGCGGGTGCTGGCACGGGCAGCAGGCGGCGAAGATGCAACACCTGACATGTCGAGAGCTAAGTGAAGGTATGGGGGGGCCGAAAGAGTATGGATTGGTGAAAGGTGAGGAATCAATCCGGGTTCAAATGCAACCGCCTTGAGCCTTGAGCCTGGAGACCTTGAGCCAAGAATCCTTAAGCCAAAATGTGTTCAACATGTAGGAACACTTGTCTAAACATGTGTTTAGCCATGCTTTTTACATGTTTAAACCATGTTTAACACATGTTTCAGGCATCTGGTAATTACTTGGCAACACGCTTCCTCTCCATTCATCGCCCTCCACAAGCCCCAGGGAGAGAGGGGCCTCGAGGGAGGCAGCCTGCGCCCCGGTCGGGGAGCGCCTGGGGGCGACAGGCCAGCTGTAACAAGGAATCCTCAGGAGTCTGAGGACTGCTGGGCACATTCCTCCGCGAATCACCTCCTCGAATTCTTCACTGCCCTCCTCGGCCTCCTCCCCTTCCTCCTATCCCCCTTGCCTTCCTCGCCTTCCTCGCCCTCCTCGTCCTCGCCCTCCTCCTCCTCCTCCTCCTTCCCCTCCTCCCCCTGTCGCTGTCGCTGAGAAAACGCCCACCACCGAGTAGATGCGGTCACATTTCTCGGCGCGCGCGTTGTCCCCGTGGGGGCGGCGCGCAACTACTATGAATACTTATGTTTGCGTGACGCCGATGATATCCTCCACATTGATTGATTCAATCCGCGGTCCCAGGAGGTTCGTTGTGTCACCCAACTTCGCGCATCACGCCCCGCGATTCGCGCCCTCGCGCCGCTCCCTTGAAGAGGGGCAGCTCTTCAATCCAAGCTGCGATGAGCGAAGCGCGACTACCTCAGCGCCCCGATGAATCCTGACCGCTCTCCCCAGGTGCAACTAATCTTTTGACCTGGGCCCCCTTATGAGGATCCCGGGGCCGAGGACGATCCCGGAGGGCCGAAGTCGAAGAGGACCCGCCAGTCATAAAAAAACGCATCGTCGGAGATCTGGGTTTCCAGTGGCTTCCGCGAAGATCTCGAAATCCACGGAGTGCTCTCGGCATCGCGGCTCGAGGCACGTGCGCGGCCCAAGGGGGCCAGAAGACGCACTGGCATCGGAAGAGGGGCCGGGCAACCCGAAGAGCTCTCATGGCCCAGGTCATGAAATAAAACCGTGTTAGGATCGGGATAAATCGCTCCAGAGCGTTCCGGAGCGCTCTCAGAGCGTTCCGGAACGCTCTGGAACGGCCGCGGCGCCCAATACATCCTCCAAACCCGCCGATTCTCAGAGATTTCGAGTTATCCCGATCCGATTTTGTCCCGATCTTCGCGTCGTTTGATGAAAACTGCCCCCCTGCGGCCACCACCGCCCTGTGGGACGCCCCCGAGCCAAGGGGGCCGCCCCCGCGCGGCCCCGGGCAGCGGGGCCGCGCCGCGGCACGGGCCTCCGGGCGGTCCCTGGCCGGGTCGCCGCCGCCCGCGCGCGCGGCGGCAGACCTGCGCCGCGCGCGAGCGCGGTCGGCCGAGGGAGGGTACGAGACCGATGTTGCATCACAGCAGCAATTCGGCCCCTGACTTTCGTCCTGGGTTCGGTTTAGTGAAGTGATGAATTTCGGGATCCTTACGTGGGAAAAAGCATCACGTCACTAATCTGGGGCCCCTGGGGCCTCAGTGGGCCCTGGGGCCCAAAATTAGTGAAGTGATGGTTTTCGAGCCTCGGATAGGGACTGGAAGCAACTCCTCTGGAATGGAAGACTTCGGCCCCTCCCCCTCGGTACAAAGATGCAGTACTGAAGTCGGCGTCGGTCGTACGCCGCTCCTGGCAAGGAGGGGATTGTGCCGAATGGGAGGCGCTTTGGATTGGGGTGGTCTGGAGCGAAGCGCGAAACGAGGATAAAGGATGGGAGATGAGGGGCGGGCGAGAGAGGAGATCCGAAACAACTGTAGATGCGGGAATCAAGGGGAAGGGGCGGAGCAAGGAGGACGGTGGGGGTTTCCGGCCAACGCCGAAGACCCATGATCCGTAGCACGGGGCAAGGAATTCTAGGTTACGAAACAACGACCTTCACCAAAAATAAAGATTACTGCAGCAGTTTACCTTTTTTTTTATGGGTAATGGACGAACAAAATGTTGCCCCAATATCTTTAGGAGAAGCTCGGACCCCTCCTGGGGCGAGCTAAGATGCATCCCCGCCTTCCCGCGCGCTGCGAAGAAGTAGAAAACCGTCGATTGAAACAACAAAATGGCATGGGTCTACCGAAACCCGAATGGAAGTCTAAAGGCGCACCGCTCTCATGCGCAACGCAAGCTCGTACCAGAACGTACGGTAAGCATCCTGAAATGACGTCTGGTCGTTGTACTGGGGGCAAGGGTCGAAGTGCTTCACCCCTCGTCCTCTTCGTTCCCCTGGACCCAATATTCCGGATCATCTTCGTCCCCATAGGATTAAAACGTTCTTGACAAGAAACTGTCAGGACAAGCCAGGCCATTTCACCTTCTAGGAATCGATGTTGGCGCGCGGTGTTCCACACTGTGCTGCATGAGTTCGGGGTCGCTGCTGGCGTCGTCGCTTGTGGACTGCACCCACGTAGCGTCGTTTGCCGCTGGCGCGGGGACCGGACGGAAAGATAATTGCCGATTTGCACCATGTGCGTCCGTCCGTCCACCGATTCCTGGCACGCCGTGACCAGGCTCAGGAGCTCCAGGGGTCAACGCGCCAACGCTGGGCAAAGTTGCGCGAGCCACCTATGGGGCCCCTTGGAAGCAACGGTGACGCCTCGCAAAGAAAATAAAACAACAGGAGGAAAAGAGGAGGAGGGGGAGGAGGAGGACGAACTAGACTTGCGGGGATTGGTGGCGAGAAACAGACAACGGCGGCGATGCATTGAAATCGAGGGTGTTCTTTCTCGAAGAAAGATACACTCGCTCCCGTGATTGAGCCAATATGGCAGCGGGCATCATATTCGCGTCGTGATTGCGCGGGCGATCGAACAGCTCCGGCGGAGCAGAAGAACCGAGAAAGGTAACGACAGAACTGTCCACACCCCACGCAGCTTCCCAATCCGTACAGGATGCCCAGCCGCCACCTGGGGGGCGCGCGCCAGGCCGGCGGTGCGCGTGCTCATTGACTGCACTCAGCGGGCGCGATCGTGCTCTCAGGAACGGCACCGAACAACTCACATGAATGGTGTGAGGTGGCCAGCCAAGTGCCGTGACTGCGCGTGCGCGAGTGCCGCGCGCCGCGGTCGAGGCGACCAAAAGATTGAGCGAAGTCCAACGAAGTGCGACGCGCGACCCGCGAGAGCAGAGGGACGAGGGTGCGACGGGCCCTTTGACAGGTAGAGGGAAGCGGGCAACAAATTTGAACTTTCCTTGAGGGGCCGCGGATGGTGATGGCCTGCGCTGCGCCTCGCCGATCAGTCCTTGTCCTCCCCCTCGCTGGTGCGAAAGTCGTCCTCGTGGACGGGCTTCTTCGCGGCCTCTGAGGCGTGGTCCGCTGCAGGCTCCGCGGCGTCCGCGCGCGGGGGGGTGATCGGGGCCTTCTCCCCGTCGTCGTCGTCTGCCGCGGCCTGCTTCTTCTTCTGCTGCGAGGCAGCGCAATTATGGCGCCGCGTCTTCTTGCCCTTGACCACCGCGACGGGTCTTCTTGAAGCCTCTCGGGCTCGGCCGCGGGCGCCTCCGTCTGCTTGCCCTTTTTCCTTGCTGCCCTTGCTGGCCGCCCCGCCGCGCCTGGACTACCAGCGACGCGCCTGGCCCAAGCTGCCGTCGAGCGCCCGGGGCCCCGAGGAGCGCCGGCAACTGGGCGGCAGCTCCAAATCGCGGGCGCGCGTGCAATAATCGCTGGGGCGATGGCGCGGGCGCGCTTCAACGCCCTGGCATCCAGGCGCTTGCGCAGCGAACCCTGGCGGCGAGTTGGCGGCGGAGGCGCAGGCGTCTGAGCCGTGCTCGTCGCGGCCATCCGCGAGCGCGACGGGCGAGGCCGTGGCCGGGGCCGCGCCGCGGGCCGCGGGGCTACGCAACTGCCGCGCGCGGCTCGCGAGCTCTGCGAGCGGCGGCGCGCGCCGCGGGGGCGAACTGACCTAGTCGCCCTCGCGTCTGCGGCGGCGCAACACTCTTGTGAGGCGCGGGCTCTGTGGCGGGGGCCTCCTTCGCGGAGTCGGTGAGAGCGAGCGCAGTTCGCGCGGCGCGCGATGGGCGCGCCGCGTCGACTCTGCCGCCCATGGCGCGGCATCGCGGGCGGCGTGCCTGTCGGGCGCGCCATCGCCCAGCCGCTCGGTCGCAGCGGCGGCCATCTCCCCAGGCACGGCCGCGCCCGTCGCCCTCTCGGGCGCGCGAGCAGGCGCCGTGGAGGGGCCGACTGGCGCAAGCGCGAACGCGGGGCCGCCGGCGCGGGCCCGCGCGCGGGCGACCGACGCCGCGCGCGGCTCGCGCACTGAACATGCAAACCGCCGCGACAATCGCGCGCGCACGCGGGCGCACGCGTGCGCATCGCATCGCGCTCTGCTGCGCATGTCTATCCGCTATCAGCGGCGTCGCAACCCATTCGATCTACCGCCTGCCGCGCCACTCCTCCCAGTCGAGACAAATCAACGCGCGCGCAGTGGGCTTGTCGATCCTGGCCAACGCGAAATAAGACATGAGACCTCCGCGCAAGAAGTAATGAAGAAATTGCGAGCTTTGCCAGACCGGACTGGGGCAGGGCTCCGCACTGATCGCGGCCGACCGCCTCCCTCAGCAGGCTGAGTTGCGCTCGTGACCTGAAGGTGCAATGATCTTGCCCGCGGCAAAGAGGTAGGCGGTCCATGGCGCGGTCAATCGGTCAATCCTGCAGCGCCCGCTGGAGGCAGAATGGCGCGCTGCGCGGTCGACGGAGCCCATCGCGAGTCCATCCGCCATAGCGTCGCGGGTGCCCGCCCAGCTCGAGGCCGATTGCTGGCCTCGGCACAGGGAGACTCGAATCCGCAGGAGATGCGGCTAAGGTGACTGCTCTGCCAGAGGCGCCGGCCCAGTGGCCGCCGCGGCAGCGACGGCGCCCAGGCTCGAGCTGCGCGGCTGGAGCCTGCTGCCCGTCTAGCTGGCGACGCGCGGCGCATGGGCCGCGCGGCCCATGCGCCGCCTCGTGGAGCGCGGCGGTGAGCGCCAGGCCGCGGTCCATTGGCGTGTCGCAGCCATCAACTAACTCGCGATGGGGCGTCTTGTCACCGTCTAAAAAGCCCTGTGCCCATTCCCAAAGATGGCGGGGAATGGCGCCAGTGAAGAATGCGGGCGCTGATGTCGAAGACGCGGTGGCCATGCGCAGAAACGCTGCGCCGCGCAAGGCGCGACTGGCACGTGCACCTCCCCACTGTCCTTTGAGGAACGCCGCGCCGGAATGGAGTTCGCGCCTAGCTGCGAGTTTCATGGCTGGGTAGTGGGTCTTCGATGTGTTTGTTTGCGCGCGCCTAGCCAGCGCGGTGAGATTGCCGACGTGGTCGCGCGCGGGCGCCGCCGCGCGGCGTTGCAGCGCGACCGTGCATGCATGAAGGTCAGCGCGCGCAACGAGGGTGAACGCCGGAGCCGCAACCTTTCTGAGGAAGAGCTCAACGAGGGCATCGGGCGCAAGCACCTCCGACGGGCCAGAAATATGGCAAATGGTCAGCCTAGTCCAATTCGCAACCGCGATCACTTATAGGGGGCGAACGTCGGACCCCACAGCGCGTGAGACCTCTGGGAGATGCCCAGCTCGCCCGCGCCATTGGTGGCGCCCCCCCCCCCCCCGCGCGCGTCACTTACGAAGCTTTGATTTGTTGATGATGTTCCTGCCGCCCTGATGTCGTCGACGGGTATAGTGGCTAGGAGATGAAACTCGCCCCTGCGGCGTCTGGCAATGAACTTATGGTCGTGGACTGCGGGGGCGACCTGGTGAGCCGTCGGTGGCCTCTGTGAATTGCGTGGACCACCGCCGCGGCGCGCCCTTGCAGCCAGTGCCTGGTTTCTCCACGTGATGGACCTCGAAGGCTGGATCGAAATTCTCGCAGCCTTTGATCAAGCGGAGAACTGCAACGGCAACAGGGGGAAACCCGAAATTGCCTTCGCGCTGATCCACGCCCGTTGCTTCTGCGAGTTCTTAGTGGGCAGCTTCCTTGAGGATGGCTTTGTTGACGTCCAATGCGCTGATCGTGCGCCCCCCGCAGGCTGCCCCAGTAACGATCGTTCGCTGTGAGAGTCGCGGTGAGGCGCAGGCGCGGGCGGCGACGAGGTCGGCGTCGATGTATATGAGACACCGCGCAGCCAAGCGCATGCGAATGATCTGCACCTTCCAGGCGAGATCCGTCCCCTCCCGCAGCTGCGCACCCACCTGCGATCCAAGATGTTCCTGGCTCCTCGGCGCGGTCCGTGGGAAGCAATCGCGGTCGTCCCAAGCCTGGGGCTCCTCGAACACCGCCGCGGCAATTTCTGCAACGCGCTTTTGGGATTCTTGAAGGGTGAGTCGGTCGGCGTCGCGCTCGATCGCGGCCTACTTTGACCCTGCAGCATTGGCGCTGAGCCGTGCGCGGTGGCCACCAGTGCAGGGCGGTCAAAGGTGGGGCTTGTGCATGTGATCGGGCGCCAGGATCTCCGCGCAGGCATCGCCGCGGTCGCCGAAGTCGACGGCGCCCGATGGCGCTTGAGGCTCAGCGTCGAAGGCAAAGTCGTGGCGGCGAAGCTGCGCGTCGGAGACCAGGGTGGAAGTCGGCGGATATGGCGGGGCGGGCTGCGGCGCGGCCTCCCGGAGGGCGTCGCAGCTGACTGCGCCTGCCATGGGGGCATCACGCTTGGCGATCCGTGGTTCCGCCGTCGGGGGCGCCCGCCAGGTCGAGTCGACGAGGTGCGTCACTCGAGTCCTCGCGAGGCCCGTCCTGGACGGCTGAGAGTCGGCCGCGGTCGCGGGCGAACTCGTCGAGGCGCGTGCCGGCCTTGGGAGAGTCGGCACTGCCACCCGGCACGCCCGCCACTAGAGGGTCGTCGTCCACGAGATCTCTTGAGCAGCGGCCACCAATGCTCTCACTGGCAAGTCGTAGATAACGCAATTTTGACATAGCTGGGCCTATGAGCACAACGGGGCTGAGCCGACTGCCTGGACGCTCCACCGGGTCTCTACCTCGCGCGGGCCTTTTCTCCACCATGCCGGGAAAGGTCCGCATTGGCTTTCGTCGCCGACGGGGGATCCACGTCCACGTCCCGCGCGCTTGGACGTGCGCGACGCTGGTGAGATTGAACGCGTTCCCGGCGATTTACTGGTGAACCGGTGGCGACTTGGCGGTCGCCGTGCTCGTGGCGCCAACGTCGACAAGGCCAGACCAATGTGGCGTGTTTGCCGTAAACCTGAGGATGTTATCCGCGCTTGACCGCGCGGCGCCCAAATCTGTTTTGGCGACGCCATAGACTAGCCCCCCGAAGCCCGCGAACCCTCGCGCAGGCGGCGTAAGTGCTCGGCGCCTGCGCGGCCGACGGTCAGAGCGCCACGTTGAGCACCCATCTCGGGGGCGGCTGCTGGCCCACTCCAGCCGCTCGCGTCCGCGGTGGATGGGCCTCGACAGAAATCGAAGAGCTCTTCTAGCATGTGCCCAGGGTCTTCCAGGGGACTGTGGCGAGGGTCCTCGAGGCGCGTCTGATTCGAGAATTGGCCGATGCCTCTACGATCCGCTGCAACGCTATCTCTTGTAGTCAACAAGACGCGCCAACCGCGCCGGCTTTGTTGGCAAGGTGCCAGCACGCCTGGCAATGGCCTGGGCCGTCGGCCACACCTCGCGGCGAACGGGGCGGCGCCTCCGCGCCGCGTCAACGAGTGTGCACGGGCTGCCTCGGACAAAAAAATCCGGCCCGGTGACGCGCGAACCTGCGCGCCGAGATTGTTCGTCGTTCAGGTTAACGCGCGGCGCGTCGGAAGACGGCGCCACGCCGCTCATTCATGCGCGCATGATGATCTGGGGCTCGCACTCGGACCACGATGTCCGGCCGGCGAAGATCGGCTTCGCTTCAGCTCGAAGAATATCTCGCTCACCGTCCGCAACCAAAGTTTGAAAGGGTCCGGAGAGACCCACAATGAAAGGACGGTTGATCACAAGCGCTCGGGGCTTGGATGCCCCGCGCCACTGGCATCTCCCTCGGGCAGCCGTCCATGTGCCAGACGGGGCACTGGGGAAAGAAGAAGGAGTCTCCCTCCGCTGTCTGGTCGGGGACCGCGACCAACTCAAGCGACGGTCTCGCCGAGCCGAGCACTCGCGGCAAGCGTCGATCATGCCTGCGACAACTTGGATGACTGAGCGCGGGCGTCGGGCGGCGATCAATGCACGCTCCATGTGCCCTGTGCTTCGCGCCGCCAGCGGATATGTAACTTACGAATATCGTGGTATATGCGGTGCGCCGCCTGTGCGTAGCAAGCGCGAGCTCAACGTGCCGGAAGAGCTCGTCCATTCCTTTGGAGCGTGCCCAATGGCAGCGTCCAAGACTCGTGGTTGTGGTCGAAATGCTCTCGGCCGCCGTGGGGCAGCGGGATCAGGTGGTGGCGGCGGCCCGTCGCCGACAAAAAATCGAAACGCATTGGTGCTGGAGCTGGGTCGTCGACGCGACCGCGATCTGGTGGGGCCCCGTCGCTGTCAGGTCGCACCCGGGGTCCAAGGATGCCTGCCGCGGGATCGTGAACCTGCTGCGTTCGAGACTCGCAGAGAATGGCCCCGCGCTGGCTGGCGCGGCGCTCATGACCTGCTCTGACAGGTTCGTCGAACCATCGGTACACTGGATCGCTCACGAATGTGATCAGAGTGAGCTCAATCGCGTGGCGGGTCACTGACGCAGCCAAGCAAGAGCGCGGTGACTCGAGGCCCAGTAGGAATGCGCATTTCCCCGCGACGTGAATGCGTCGCGGATCCTGGCTGCTGCGGCTACTGCGGCAGCCTGGGCACTCTGGGTGTCGTTTCGCGGTCGGTGCATTGGATGCCGGGTTCCCAAGCCCCCGACTTCGTGATTTTTGCACAACGTCGGTCCCCAAAGGTCTGGACCCATTCCCCGGGACTGGTTTCTCATCCGGAGCCGTTTTCGCCGGTCCCGGGGCCGGGCGAAGGCCCCTGGAAGCCGAAGCCAACGGAAAACCTCTCGTCATGAGCCTTTCACGACGCGAGGGGGTCTGGGTTTTTTTAGTTTGGGCCCCGGCGGCGGTTTGGGCACCAGACGTGCGAGTCGAGAACCGAAGCGTACGAGGGCGTTGGCCGAGCCCGAATCTTGCCCGTATGTCTGCTGGCGGCGGCGGCGGCGCCACTGCCCCCTCCCAGCGCTCGAGCTCTCGGCGAGCATCTGGGCCGACTCGTGAATTCCCACCAGCCCTCTGGGCGTAGGTGGTCTAGAGCAGATCCTCTTCCACCCCTCCCTCTTCCCCCTTGGGGAGGGGTTTACCCCTCCCCCTACCCCCTCCCCTGGACCTGGACGGGGGGGGCCGCGGGTAGTTAGAGCGTCCCAGATGGCCCAAGACGGCTCCAAGAGCGCCTCAGAGAACCCAAGATGAGCTCCAAGATGGCTCAAGATAGCGCAAGATCGCTCGAGATGGCTCCTAAGATGGTTCCAAGAAGCCCAAAGACGGCCCCAAGATAACTCCAAGTGGCCAAACAGCTCCCCAAGGAGGCCCCGAAGAGGCCAAAATCGTCCCAAAACCTAAGGAAAATCAATGATTTTTGCTTTCTCGCCTTTTCGCTTCCGATGGCCATCCGAGGCCTGGAGATGGTTCCAAGATGGCCCAAGAGGGCCCCAAGAGAGCCCCAAAAGAGCCCCAAGACGGCCCCAAGAGCGCCCAAGAGCACTCCAAGAGCGTTCCAAGAGGGGTCCAAGAGGCGATTTTAGGGGCTTCCGAGGGGGGGCGCTAATTGAACCCCCCCTCTTGTTTGATCGATCTCCTCCAAGATGGCCCCAAGAAGCGCCCAGGAAGCCCCAAGAGGTCCCAAGATGGCCCCAAAATGGCCCCAAGAGGCCCCCAAGAGGCCCCCCGGAGGCCCCCAAGAGACCCCCAAGAGGCCCCAAGAGCCCCCCCAGATGCACCCAAGATGCTCCAAGAGGCCTCGGCGAGAATGCCTAATCATTGATTCTACACAGGTTTTAGCCACATGGAGGCCTCTTGGGGGGGGGCACGGATTAAGATGACTCCAAGAGCGTCTGGGAGAGCCCAAAATGACCTCCAAGATGGCTCAAGATATCCCAAGATGTCTCATAATGGCTTCCTCTGTGTGCTGCCCACTTCTCTGATCGAGGCAATTCCTCTGGGCATCGTTTCTGGATGGGCTGGTGGGGATTCGCGAAGCGACAACAATTTTGTTCGGAGCCCCGCGCTCCCATCAAAGACCTCTCCGCAAGGACCAGTCGCCCACCTCCTAAGATGAGAGCAGGGGGCCGCCGACTCGTGAACCTGCGACTGGGAAAGATTCGACTAAGAAAGTGGCCGATCTGCCCACCGAGGTCCTGAGCGTGACACTGGTGTGAACATGATTATGTGGTGTATTGGCGACGGCCGGAGGGCACCTTGGATGGGAAACGTCGTGGGCGATTGGCACCCAACCGACACGGGTCGAACGCCGCCGCATCAACCTGTGGGTGTTGTAATATTCCACAACGGTGCGGTACTGACCCAATCTTGGCTCGGCTGTTCGACACACAATCTGTCCTATTGTATCAAGGTAGTCGCCACCGGGCCAAGTAACATGATGCGGGGAAAGTCCTCCTCATAATGTAACATCCAAGTCTCGCGATTAATACGGTCGTTGAGACCACTTGGAAGTCCAGCGCTGCGGCATGATGGTGCCCTAACCACTGCCGGGGTTCACGCCAAGAGCTGCGCGCCGTAGCCGACGAAGTCTTGCAGACGCCGACGCCTGAAGCCGAAAGTTGGAGGCGGCCAGGGGGCCTCAACTGGTTGGATTTGGGGCCCCAAGAAACGGATCAGGGGGGGGAAGCCAAATCCGCTCAGAATCCGTCCCCGGACCCCTGCCAGGGTCCATCTGGTGCAATCTGTCGCCCAGGCCTGTCGTTTTCAAGGTTCCGAGACCTGGCCACGGCCCCAGGAGCCAAACACGTGGCAAAAACGATCTGCCCGAACGCCCGCCCTTTTCGCTGGCCAGAGCCGGCGGCGAGCCCGGGGGGGAACTGAGAAGGGGCGGGCCTTCTCAGAAGGCTCGGAAGTCCCGAGCCTTCTGAGAAGTGTTCTAAGCGTGCCCCGAATACACGACAAACCTCCCAGAAGGCGCGAGGGCTTCTGAGAATTCCCGCCGCCTTCTGAGAAGGCCCTCGCCCTCTCACTTGTGAGCGTTTTCTTATTCGGCCTTTCGACATTGGGCGGAAGGGGGGGGAGGGGGGGTCTGGCTGTGGACCTCTGCTTAATGCGACTGTTTGCAATAGTGCGGCCTCTGGGGGAGCCTCCACCTGCCTGGAATAGGCGCCAAAAAACAGCCAAGATCTACTCCATGGTGGGGGAGGGGGGGGTTTGGGGCCCGTGCCGATCGGCAAAACAATGAATCATTATCCTGGCGAAGGACCCAACCATGTGTAGATGTGGGTACCGCAATTGTGAATATCTTCTTCGGTGAAGCTCCCCATGGGGCCACGAAGCGCTGCACTGCATGGGGGGAAGGCATGTGGGCGGTAGCACTGGGGCCGTCGGTGGAGCCCCGTGTGGGGCCACGAACGGCTGTACTGGGGCCAAATTGGGCGTGTGGGACGAAGGCGGGCGGTCCGACTGGGGGCTTCGGTGTTCGGTGGAGCTCCCTATGGGGCTTGCTTGCCGCGGTAGCGGCGCTGCGGAATTCATGTCATGCAAGCCCATACAATTTGGGCCTGCGGCCCCGGGGTGCTGTCCCCGCGCCGGTCACGCAAAATGCGTCCGAAGTCCGTGGAGCCGAAGGTGCTGTCCACGGACGGCGCCCCCCCGCAGGGGCGCGTCGGTCTCCAACACAGCCCACTACTTCACAGCCTCTTTCTCTCCAAGACAGTGTCCTGAATGGTTGCGTTGAAGACCCGAACCCGCCCGCCGCCCGCCGCCGCCCGCCCCACCTGCCTTTCCAACGCCCACGCCCCACTAAAACAACACCCTCTACTTCACACCCTCCGTCTCCGACGCACACCGAGTACTCCGCAGCCTCTGTCTCCAACGCAACACAGAGTGCTCCATCGCCTCCGTCTCCAACGCACACACACACACCCATCCTGCCTCTTCCTCCTCCTCATCATCATCAGCAGCAACATCACCATCATCATCATCAGCATCATATCAGCATCATCAGCATCATGATCACCAGCATCATCATCATCATCATCAGCACCATCATCATCAGCATCGTCATTGTCATCGTTATCGTCATCGTCATCGTCATCGTCATCATCATCATCATCATCATCATCATCATCATCATCATCATCGTCATCGTCGTCGTCGTCGTCGTCGTCGTCATCGTCATCGTCATCGTCATCGTCATCGTCATCGTCATCGTCATCGTCATCGTCATCCTCATCCTCATCCTCATCCTCATCATCATTCCCCCCTCCTCTACGCACCCACTTGCCGCAGCGAAACGCTGTACTGGGTGCGTGATAATGCCAAATTGGGTGTGTGTGTTTGTGTGACGCACGCGGACGGTGGCACTGGGGGCTTCGGTGGAGCTCCCCATGGGGCCACGCAGCGCTGTACTGGGTGGGTGAAAATGTCAAATTGGGTGTTTCGGGACGCATGCGGACGGTGGCACTGGGGGCTTCGGTGGAGCTCCCTATGGGGTCACGAAACGCTGTGCTGGGTGGGTGAAAATGCCAAAGTAAGTGTGTGTGTGTGTGTGTGTGTGTGTGACGCACGCGGACGGTGGCACTGGGGGCTTCGGTGGAGCTCCCCATGGGGCCACGGCGTGCTGTGCTGGGTGGGTGAAAATGCCAAATTGGGTGTTTCGGGACGCATGCGGACGGTGGCACTGGGGGCTTCGGTGGAGCTCCCAATGGGGCCACGGAGCGCTGTGCTGGGTGCGTGAAAAAGCCAAACTCAGTGTTTCGGGATGCATGCGGACGGTGGCACTGGGGGCTTCGGTGGAGCTCCCTATGGGGCCACGAAGCGCTGTACTGGGTGGGTGAAACGCAGGGAGGGACGAGGAGGGGGGAGGAGGAGGAGGGGGGAGGAACGCGGGGACCCTCTCCTCAAAACGAGGACCCCACACCACAGGATGGTTGGGAACAAACCATCCGACAGACGGCCCCCACGTCTGCGCCGCTTCCTTCCCTCCACTCCTGCGCCGTCGCGAGCGGGAGGCGGATGGCCCGCCTCCCTGGCTCGCCATCGCTCGGACGTCCTGTCCCCGTGCACTGTTTCGCGCCGTGCGTGCATTTGTTCGCACGGTAACCTCACAAGTGCTCCTCGATTTGGACGCCCGAGTTATCCGGGGTAACTCGGGTCCAGGGTAACTCGGGTTTGGGTTCCCGAAAAACGAACCCGAGTTAGCCCTGACCCGAGTTACCCCTGATGATTCGGGGCTCTGGACGCCCGAAATATCCGGGGTAACTCGGGTCCGGGATAACTCGGGTTCGGAATCCCGAAAAACGAACCCGAGTTAGCCCTGACCCGAATTATCCCTGATGATTCGGGGCTCTGATCGATGGTGCTTGCCGAAAAACAAATGCACACGCCCGAGCGATGCCAAGCCCACGGAGCGACCCATCCCGCGGCGCGCCGAGACGGCTCCGACGACGGCGGCGGCGGCGGTGTCGCCCAGCGGCCTCCCCGCGCGGGGCGGGGCCGACCCCCGCGACGCGGGCGCGGGCGTCGCCGGCGCTGCCAGGGGCGCGGGCGCGGCGGCGCCGCCCGAGACCTCCGCCCCCCCGACGTCGCCGCGTTGAGGGTCGTCGTCTTCGACGTCGTCGTTGACGGCGAGGTCGAGGAAGGCGTCGCTGTCGTCGGGGTCGTCGTCATCGTCGTCACGGTCTTCGTCGTCGCTGTGAGGCTCGTCGTCGCCGTCGTCGTCGACGACGATGTAGGATGGGGGGAGGAAGGGGAGATGGGGGGGGGTCGAGGGGGGAATTACATAGTGGGCGGCCAGAGGGCAGGAAGCGAGGACGAGGACGAGGAGAGGGACGGAGAGGCAGGACGGAAAGGCGGACGAAACAGAGAGAGAGAGAGAGAGAAGCAGAGAGGGCCCCGAAGTTCACATCAGCAACCTCAAGAAGTATTCTCCTGGAGCTGATTGGCCACGCCAGCGAAACTTCGGCGCGCCTGCGCGGGCAGGAGTGGGCGCACGTGACACTCACTTTCCTGCTGTCGTCAGGAAGACTGGGGAAGGAGGAACAGGAAGGTGGGATGTGAGGGCTGGGAAACCAAATGATACCTATACCGCTACTCCCCAGACCTCTCTGAGGGTGGGTTCTGACCAGGATGTCGATGCGTATCCACGTGGCGGCGAGGCCCTCCCAGGAGCCCCAAACGGTTGAAAGCGAGGCAAGGGCAGCAGTATCGGCACGGGGAAAAGGATGCGAAGTGAGACGAGTTGGACGACGCGGAAAGGAGCGAGAGGACGGCGAATAGGACAAATGCGGGAATGCGAGGACGACCCCCCTCATGCCCCTTGGCGGACCGAGCTGGGCAGCGGCGACGCGCAGCCTCGCGGGCAGGCAACGTTTTTGTTGAATCTCCCTCTCTCTCTCTTTCTCTGTTTACCTCCCGTCCCTCTGTGTGTGTGTGTGTGTCTCTCTCTCTCTCTCTGTTTCCCCCTCTTTCTCTGTCTGTCTGTCTCCCGCTGCCTCTCCTTCTGTCCTTCTGCCTCTGCCTCTCACTCTCTCTCCCTCTCTGGCCCTGTCCCTGTCCCCCCGCCTCCCTGCCTCCTCTCCCCGTCTCCGCGCTCTCTCTGCCCCTGTCTCGCTCGCTCTCTCCCTCTCTCTCTTTCTCGACAGGGAGCCCGCGGCGGGGCGGCCGAGGCCGGGGAGCAGCCGAGGCACACTGGCGGGGCCAGCGGGCCAGAGGGCACTCCATCTCCCTTTCCCAATTCTCCACGCCCCCGCGGCCGATGCCCCCCACAGCGGGGCCAGCGGGCGTTCGCTTCTTGTTCTCCCTCTTTTTCTCATGTTTGTTTCCCAACCATCCTGTGGTGTTGGGTCCTCGTCTTGGAGAGAGCGGCAGCGTGAGACAGCCTCCTCCTGAGGCCTCCTGCCTCCTCCTGGGGCCTCCTGGGCCTCTTGGGGCCTCCTGGAGCCTCCTGGGCCTCCCGGGACCTCCTGGGGCCTCCCAGGGCATTCCTCCTCCTCCTCCTCCTCCTCCTCCTCCTCCTCCTCCTCATCGTCCTGTTTCCACTCTGCCTCCTCTTCTTCCTCCTTCTCTTTCTCGTCCTGCATCCTCCTCCTCTTCCTCCTCCGCTTCTCGTGCGGAACACGACCTAGAGAAAACGCACGATTTGCGTCCCAGCGGCTGCGCGCCGGAAGACGACCCAGAGAAAGCGCGCGCCGGAGGACGACCCAGAGAAAGCACGTGAGGTGCGGGCCCCCTAGGGAGGGGGCTCTCGCCTGAGGCTTCCTCGCAATTTATTCACGGACGAGGCTCCCGCCTTATACTTCCTCCATATTCAGGCCTCAGGAGCCCCAAAGTGACGACAGTTACAGGAGGCAGATGGCCCGACTCGGATTCGAGCATGAAGTGCGGGCCCCGTAGGGAGGGGGCTCCCGCCTGAGACTTCCTCGCAGTTCACTCACTGACGAAGGTCCGCCCGAGACGACAGACGAATGATGATGATGATTATGATGATGATGATGATGATGATGCTGCTGCTGATGATGATGATGATGATGATGATGGTGATTCTGATGTGAGTGATGATGACGATGATTGAAATGATGATGCGGCCAGTGGTGATGATGGTGTGTGAGTGATTGAGTGCGTGATAGTGCGATCGTGTGTGATGTGTGTGTTACTGATGATGATGGGGTGAATGATTGAGTGTGAGTGAGTGATTGCGTAATGGAGTGATCGTGTGTGGTGGGTGTGTGACTGATGATGATGGTGCAAATCATTGGGTGAGTGTGCTAAGGGAGAAGTAGCTTCAGGTGTCATGATGATGATGATGGTGCGTGAGTGATTGAGCGATTGAACGTGCGAAGGCAGAAGAGGAGAGGGGGTGAGGTGACAGGACTGCGCGGGGTGTCCAGAGAAAACAAGAACCCCACGTAGGATGTGGGTGCAAATTATGAAAATGTTCTCTGAAAGTGCCCCATACTCAAAGCATCGTCCCCCGACTATTTTTTGGCCATTTTTGAATACTCCTCCTGTAGAGGGACATGCCCGATTCAAGGCTAGCGTTCCCCAGGAATCTGACTACCTACTTGACCACCCCAACCAAACCCGAAGACCCAAACTTTGGTTTGTGGGGTACGGGTTTCACATGTGTTCTTTCAATAACCCCATACCGGTGAGAATAACGCCCTGGGGATAAGCAAGTTCGCGGTCCAGGCGAAATAATATGTTTCACCGGATATCGCGATGTTACTTACCAACTACGCGATGATGAGATATCAATGTCGGACACATTGATGAGATGAAGATCAGAGATACGCTAGGAACTGTAAAGGGGATAAAAAATCGGTCTCTCCACCTGCTGTGGCATCTGAA
The DNA here is from genome assembly GCA_963575745.1 of Prorocentrum cordatum. Lineage (NCBI taxonomy): Eukaryota > Dinophyceae > Prorocentrales > Prorocentraceae > Prorocentrum > Prorocentrum cordatum. Next base: position 297,725 of record CAUYUJ010002080.1, on the reverse strand, counting down.
CCACATTCAATCCGGTGGAGAAAGAGATAAAAAGGTTAAGGGGGGACGCTTTATTATCCGGGAGTTGGGGCTATTCGCCGACGCCCCCCCCACTGGAAATGGAGGGCAAGTTAGGACCTTCTGATTGGGTTGGGGTGGCTTGGTTGGTGGTGAGGATCACCGTGCTGCCATACGGAAAGCTGAGGGACCCGCAGGTCTGGGCGACGAGGCAAAACTCGCGGCAGCTGCGCCTTCGGCGGTGCAGCCGTCAGCGGCGATCAGATGTGATTTGCGCCAATCTGCTCGCGAGCGACCGCGCACGAAGCTTACGCGGCAGCTCTCACTTCTCTTTGCGTTCGTCCACTCGTGCTCCTCCGCTCGCAGGGCGGCACCTCTCTCCGGAAGCCGACTCGCACCCGACTGGCGGAGATGCGGCCAAGACGCTGGACAAAAGGACCACCTTCGGGCTCCGGAGGAGCCATGGTTTCGGGTGCGCTCGTCGGATCTGGGCTGGGGAACTGGCTCGTGGCCGAGGCTCGCCGTGGCCAGGCCAGGCCCCGGCGTTCCTTCCGCCTCCTCCGACGGCACATCTCTTTCCCGACGTGGGCCCCCCGGGGATCTCGGCCTCTCCCCCGGGGCCGGCCTGCTCTCCCGAGGTGTCGGTGGACGGTCCCGGGGCGGCGCCACCAAGCCAAGGCCGAAGAGCACTTCCGTCACTCCTTCTCCTCTCCCACTCCCTGCTCTCCCTGGCTCGCCCCCCCCCCCTTCCCCTTCGCATTACCTCCGTCCTCCTCCTCCTCCTCCTCCTCCTCCTCCTCCTCCTCCTCCTCTGGCGGGGCGGCTGCCTTGTGCGGCCTTCGACTCCAACGGGGCCCCAGACGGCGGGATCACGCCCTTCCATGCGGGAGCCTCCTGGTCGGGCGCGTCCTGGCAGAGGGCGGAGAGGGAGGTGCACTGTCCTTGCTCGGCAGGGGGTACGTACTGCTGCGCTGCGGAGAGCGCTCTGCGTCTGTTTGCTTGCCCTCGCGTCGATGGATGCAACGGCGCTTCGTTCGCCTGTGCCGGGGGAACTGAAGAGGACGGGCCTGGCGAGGGCGGGGGGGGGGGGCGAAGGCTGCGGGGGATGATGAGGATGGGGGCGACGAGCAGGCGGGAGCAGGATGGCGAAGGCAGGGCGGAGCACGGCGAAAAGGAGGACAGGGGAGGGGGGGGGGGGGGGGAAACGGGGAGAAAAGGAAGGGGTGGTGGTGGGGGGGAGGACGACCAGCAGGGCTACGAGGAGGGGGGGGGAAGATGAAGGGGAGAGGACAAGTAGGGCAACTTATCTATTCTGCCGACACGTCATGGGCAAGTACCACGTGGCATGCCGTCAGGTCCTCTCCGGTTTCTGTACTGAATCTGGTGAGTGCTCTCCGGGGAGCCCAGACCCCCAGATTCCCAAGCGCTGTCGCGCGTTAAGTATTACCCTACGACCCTAACACCCAAAGGCGCAAAGACCCAATGACCCTAAGACCCTGGATCCTCATGCCCTGGAATCCTAGACCCTAAGACCCTAAAGTCCTAAGACACAAGGTGCTAGGAATGATGCCCCGCACTCCATGAACCCGACGAACAAGCTTCGAAAATACCATAACGCTGCGTTGCTGGGTTCTGGAGGGCTGATGGGACGCGCGAAGCCCTTCGACTTTTGAAGCGCACGCTAAACATAGCCAACAGGACGTAGGGGCCTCTTCGGGACCTCTTGACAGCATCCTGGGGCCTCATGGGCGCCTCTCGGGGCACTTTGGACCCTCGGGAACCACCTGGGAGGAGATCGATCAAATAATGGGAGGGTGAATTAAAGTTTCCCCAGGAGGCCGAACTGTGCCCCAAACCTTTTTGGGTAAATTCAATGGTTTGCGCCTTCTCGCCGAAACCAACTGTATGTTCCAATCGGTCGCGACCCACCCGTCCAGGTCCAAGGGGAGGGGTTCGGGGGAGGGGTAAGCCCCTCCCCGAAGGGGAAAAAAGGGGGGTGGAAGAGGAAGCTCGCTAAACCTCTCACGCCAAGAGGGCTGTTGGGATTGGACGATGTGCTCCTCCCAGCCGTTGTGGATACCCTCGGGGAAACACTTAAGGAGGGGAGGGGGGAGAGGAGGGACAGAGGGACAGAGGGAGGAGAAGACGGAGCACGAGGTCGAGGAGGAGGAGGAAGTCTCCTGGAGACGCCCTGGGGGCCTCTGCAGACAGGTGCGAACATGCCCTCAAATTGCGAACTCGCCATCTTCGACGCGAGACGCATCACTCAGCGAGGCGGTCTCCCTGGCGGCAGTGTAAGTTCCTGCGCCCGCAAGCCTGAGCAGGGCAACTCGCCTGGGCATCGTTTCTGGATGGGCTGACACTTTGGTCCAACGGTTGGCCACATGGACGTTTCCAAAGGACATGGGGCGGTGGTGGTTCGCCGCAGGCGTGTTCGATACACAAGCCATGCGCACCCATGATGGACAACATACGTCCTGTGCACCAGTGCCTCTACACTGGGTCACTCCGCCCGCGCCCCCCACCCCCGAGCAACCGAACCTGTTATACTTTGGCGTCCAGAAACTAGAACCGAAAAGGTAGTCAGGAAACTCATCATTTGAGAAAGCTGGGCCAGTTTTCCCAGGAAATTCTTAACTCGAACCTGGGCAAACTGTTTTGTTCAGGCTGGTGGGGACGAACGTGCTTAGGACACTGGACCAGCTTTCCAGCAAGCTGGTCAAAAAACGCTTGTCCACTGTTCGGGAGGAGGTTTCTTGATCAGATGCTCGACTATATACACGTTAAGATGAACAATGTGTCTATGCCGCGGGTTCGGCCAGTCCTTTAACATATCATGCATGTGCTGGATGAAAGGTGCGCATGCCCCTGGAGCTTGTCGACAAAGTATTGGCATGTCTGATGTGATGCGCGAAGCGCATGGCTTCTGATGGTCGGGGACGAGAGGAGATTTGTTTTCCACTGCGACGGGCCGGTGGCGACGAAGGTTTAATAATCAATGGCAATGCAAGGCTGCTCAAGTGCCATAGTACAAGCTGCATCCCATGAGCTTGTCGCCTCAACGCGCAAATGGCACAGCGTGGATGAAAAGTAGGAGGTGCGGAAGAGAAGGAATATGAAGGAGAAGGAGGAGAAGGGAGGACGAGCAGGATGGTGGAGGGGAAACTGCGGAGCAATCCAGAACGAGCGAGCAGGAGCGAGCTGGGAGGTTCGAGCAAGAAAAAAGGACCGGAAACAGGGAGGAGGAGGAGGAGAAGAACGACGGGGAAGACGATGACGATGATCCTCCTCTCCCCATGCTTTTTCTTGCTGCTCCTCCCCAGTCCCCGCCCGCCTCCTCCTCCTCTTCCTTCTCCTCCACCTCCTCCCCCACCTCCTCCTTGTACTGATGATTCTGCACCTCTTCCATGTTCCTTCCTCGTCCCCTCCTTCTCCTCCTCCTCCTCCTCCTCCTCCTCCTCCTCCTCCTCCTCCTCCTCCTCCTCCCCCTCCCCCTCCTCCTCCTCCTCCTCCTCCTCCTCTCCTCCTCTTCCTCATCCTCCTCCTCCTCCTCCTCCTCCTCTTTCTCCTCCTCTTCCTCCTCCTCCTCCTCCCACTTCTAGAAAAAGAAACGAACGCATAAACATAACTCCCGAACGTTCGCGACCCCGCTTCCTGGCGCGCGGAGCGCGCCAGGGGCGACGCCGGAGTCGCCGCAGAAGGGATCCATTGGGGATCCAAGAAATCCCCACCGATCTTCGAAAATATGCATGGTGTTTTGCCTTCTTTTCTTCGGGCTTCATCCTCCATCTTTAGAGGCCTCCTCGGTGGGGTCGGAGTGGATGGGGTCGGAAGATCGCGCCGCATCGCCGATGTATCGACAACGCATCGCCGATGCATTGGCAATGCACCCGCGACGTCGGCGATGCATCGGCGACGTCGGCGTGGAGGAAATGGGATTCCGCATCGAGCCGCATCGCGGATGCATCGGCGATTCGGCGCGATCCTCCGACCCCACCTACTGGGACCCCATCTGGGAGGCCCAGACGCTTTGGAGAGGATGCGGTCGCCGTCGCCGTCGCCGTCGCCGTCGTCGTCGTCGCTCGTCGCTCGTCGTCGTCGTCGTCGCTTCACCCACTGCCAACCGCGCTCATGTGCGCACGTGCCGCTCCGCTACGTCGAGGGGCAGGCCGCGCGGTGCGCGCTGCCACGCGGTGGTGGCTGGCTGATGCCCCCCTCTCTCTCTTTACAATCGAATCCAGGACGAAGCCAAACTCGGGAGAAGATAGATCGAGAATCTCTGAGATCTGGCGGCTCTGGAACATGTATGGGGCGCCGCAATCTTCTCAGAGCGTTCCGGAACGCTCTGAGAGCATTCCGGAACGTTCTAGCACGGATTTCCTAGCCCCGTCTGATCTCCAGAGTCTTACCGCGTTCCTTTTCTGTGGACCTGGGCCTTTGGGCACAAGCCCCATACATTGCTCCGTGCTTCATCCCGCGCCACATCCGAGTCGTACGTAAGGGAGGTGGTAATGGTAATGGGGGGTAGACCCTCAACTCGCGTACTAACTGGTTTTCCCGGCGCTGGGAGGCGCTAATGTGTGGAAGAAGGCGCTCGTTGGAAGGGTCGAAACAAGCAGCTGCATGCAACAAATGTTGTACCCCGATTTCCCTGAGATGACCCGACATTGTGAACAAAATTGCAACATCGCGAATAATCATGACTCGACCCCATCGTTCTCCAGGGGCGTCCAAGAGTGGGGCGACCAAGAGGGGGGGTCGCAAATCATGGCAAGAAGCATGTGCGCGGCGAAACCATGAAATCTGAGCAAATATCATGGTCACGGCCAAAATTTCCACCCCCCCTACTCATCACCCCCCTCTTGAACTCCCCTCTTGGCCGGCCCCGATTTCTCCGTCATGCCTCGCAACACTGCGCGAAAACGCCCTGTGTGAAAGAGTTGCATCGCCCGGATCTCAAGGATTGCCGGCTTCCCCCATGCCTAGGACGATAAGGATGTCATGATGGGTGGCTCAAGATGCGTTCCATGTTTTCCAAATCTTGAAAAACATTCGGCAATTTGAAACATCCTGGAATTAGGGCAAATCTTCGAACGTATCCGTATCATGACCTCTCTCTCATCTGAATCGCCCCCTGCACGCCCTTCCGGAGGAACAACAAACGCAACAACAGAAAAACTGTTGGAGGTCCGCGCCGGTGTCTTGGATTTGTGCTGCCCCCCCTGGCGCGCGGAGCGCGCCAGGGACAGCGCCGTCGGCGCCGCAGAAGGACCCACAAACGACGATCCGAGAAATCCGCGCCGAGACCCGAGAAATCAAGTGTGCGTATGCCGTTGCTTGTCCTTCGGCCTTCGTCCGACCCGCCGCTGGCCCCGCCGCCGACCGCGCGTCGGCAACAAGACTGCCAACAAAAAAGCGTCGCGACAGGCCTTACCGGTGATCGCCGGCAGCAGGCGCCGCAGGGAGCTCGCGCCTCGCGCGGCGAGGGGCGATGGGCAGCCAAGGGGCCCTTCCGCCTCCGCGTCCTCGCGATCCACGCTGTCCTCGTCCTCCTACTCCTTCACCTGCTCTTGCTCCTCCTCCTCCTCCTCTTCATGTCTTCCCGTGTTTCCTTCTGCTGTACCTGCTCCTCCTTCACATCGTCCTCGCTGTTTCTCTCTCTGTCTCTCTTTCTCTCTCTACTACTCCTCACCCTTCTTTCTCCTCAATCTCCTCGTTTGCCCTCCTAGTGGCAGCTTGTGATTGGGTAAAATATACTGTATTGACGTCAGTATGCATCGATCATTTGCGAGCATGGAATTAACAAGAACATTTTGGGCGCGTGATGGAACTACCCTGCGACGTACCCAACCCATTTGCGTCGAATGGACAGGGACGTAGACCAATCTTGGCATGAACAACGACAGTGCAGGCGCGGCGATTTGTAGTGCAAGTTACATGGGATGCGCGCACGTTGCACGACTCAAAGGGCAGCGATCGACGGGACGAACATTTGGGCCCTAGGCTTGGAAAGAAGGGGGGGCGGGTACGACGGGCAGGAGAATGACGGAATTGTGGGGGCGGGGAGCCATCGTTGCAGCAACAGTTTGGAGAAGGCGACAGGGGTGCAAACGGCCAGCGGTCTAATCTCAATCTGCGGCGAGTGCCCCGTATGCTGGCCCCCCCAGCAGCCCTCGAAAGTGGCGACGGCTTCGCAGATCGCAGCCTCCAGAAATGACGGAGCCGATCTTGAATCTGCAGCGAATACCCACTATGCTGCGCCCCCCCGGCAGCCCTCGAAAGTGGCGACGGTTCTATAGATCGCAGCCCCCCAGGGGTGGCGAGGTCCCCTCATAATGCTCCCCCAACAACCCTCGAATGTGGCGACGGTTTCGCAGATCGCAGCCGTCCAAGGATGGCGGAGTTTAACCTCGATCTGCGGCGAGTACCCACGATGCTGGCCCCCCAGCAGCCCTCGAAATTGGCGACAGTGTCACATATCGCAGCCCCCCAGGGATGATGACGTCTTATCTGAATCTGCGGCGAATGCCCCATATGCTGCCCCAACAACCCTCGAATGTGGCGAAAGCCCCAACGGGATGGCGAGGTCTGATCTGAACCTGCGGCAAATATTCACGATGCTGGCCCCCCAACGGCCCTCTGGGGTGGCGACGTCTAATCTGAATCTGCGGCGAGTACCTACAATCCTTGCCCCCGAGCGGCCCATGAACGCGGCGACACTCTGACAAATCGCAGCCCTCTAGGATGGCGAAATCAAATATGAGCCTGCGGCGAATACCCACTATGCTGCCCCCCCAAAGCAACCCTCGAAAATGGCGACAAGTTTGCAGATCGCTGCGCCCCAAGGATGGAAAAGGTGTAGTCTGAGTCTGAAAACCCATTATGTTGGCCCCCGAACAACCCTCGAAAGCGGCGGCGGTTTTATAGATCGCAGCCCCCCAGGGATGGCGAGGTCTAATCTCAAACTGCGGCGACTACCCACCGTGATGCCCCCCACGCATCCCTAGAAAGTGGTGGCAATTTCGCAGAACGCAACCCCCCAGGGACGGCGAGGTCTAATGTGAATCTGCGCCTGGTAACCACGATGCTGGCCCCCCAGCAACCCTCGAGATTGGCGACAGTTTCATAAATCACAACCCCCCAAGGATGGCGAGGTCTAGTGTGGATCTACATCTGGTACCCACGACGCTGGCCACCCCAGCGCCACTCGGAAATGGGAGCCGTCTCGCAACATCGCATAACCTCAGAGATGGCGAAGTCTAATGTGGGTGTGCGTCTGGTACTCACTATGCGAGCCCCCCAGTAGCCTTTGGAAGTGGCGACCGTTTCGCAATTCGCGGCCTCCCAGGGATGGCGAGGTCTAGTGTGAATCTGCGTCTGGTAGCTACAACGCTGCTCCCCCCAACAGCCTTCCTGTAGCACCCCAAGGGTGGCGAGGTCTAATCTGGATCTGCACCTGGCACCCACGGTTCTGCCCCATTAAGGAGGGGGAACTTCGCAGATCGCAGCCCCCAGGGATGGCGAGGTCTGAACTGAATCTGCGTCTGGTACCCACAACGCTGGCCCCCACAGCAGCCCTCGAAAGTGGCGACGGTTTGGCAGATCGCAGACCATAAGCGGTGGCGAGGGGGAGGTAAAGGCAAAAGAGGAGAGGAAGAAGGAAGAAAGAAACGAAGGGAGGAGGAGGGAAGGAAAACGGACGGGGGCAGGAAAAGGACGCGACCACAGTGCTCTAGTCAAGCCGCAGGCGAGTTGGGAAACATGTTCATTTGCTCGGGCGAATCGTGGGAAAGGTACCCACCAAATCGAAACACGCGGCGGCGGCTCCGGTGATTGGCGCCAGCGCCCGGCCGACTGCAAAAGGGCGACAGGCGCGATGCAAGCGGCGCCGCTTCAGCGGAGGTGGGGACAGCAGCGCCTCCGACACAGCGGTGCGATTAGGCCAAAATTGCTACAGATAGGAGAGAAAAACGAAGCGGGGGAAAGAGGCGCCTCGGCTGGCGGGTGGTGCCGACATGACTGCAAACCGAAAAAGGAAGAGAAGGTGAGGAGCGGAAGGCCAGGCGGAAAAAAAACTCATTCTCCTCTTCTCCCTCCATCCATCCACTGCCACGTCCTGCGTCGACGACGACAACGACAACGACGACGACGACAACGGCGACGGCAATGGCGACTGCGGGCGACGACGCACCGCGGATGCTCCTTGGGGGCGGAGCGGGGGTGCTGCGCATGCCCGCTGTAGTCCTGGACGACGACGGCGACGGCGGCGGCGACCACGACGACGATGACGACGACGACGACTACGACAACGACGCACTGAGGATGCCCTAACTGCAGCCGACGGCAACGACGACGACGACGACGAGGACGACGACGAAGACGAAAACGAGGCCGAGGGCGACGACGACGACGTCCACAACGCGACGACGACAGCGGCGAAAACGACGCACTGCGGAACCCCCATGTGGGGCGGTGGGGGTGCGTAGGCCGGGCCCGCTGTAGTCGGCGACGACGACGACGACGACGACGGACGACGGACGACGGACAACGGGCGACGGGCGACGGGCGACGGACGACGGACGACGACGACGACGCCGACGACGACGACGACGACCACGACGACGACGACGACGACGACGACGACCGCGACAACAACTCGACAACAGCGGCGGCGACGACGACGCATTGAAAATGCCCTGGGGAGGCTTTGGGGGGGTGTTGCTGCGTCGGCCCCTACGGCGGGGCGACGGCGACAACGAAAACGACGACGACGACAAGGACAAGCGAGGACGACCGACGACGACTGACGACGACTGCGACGACATCGCACTGCGGATGCCCCCCTATGGGGGGGGTGCTGTCTGGACGACGCCGACGACGACAACGGCGAAGAAGACGACGACGACAACGAGACGACAACGACGACGAAGACGACGACGACGACGAAGACGACGGCGGCGACGACGACGACGACAATGCGACGACGACGGCGGCGACGACGACGCACCGCGGATGCCCCACGGGGGCCGGGCCCGCTGTAGTCGACAATGACGACGGCGGCGACGACGACGACGACGAAGGCGAGGACGACGACGAGGACGAAGACGACGACGAGGGCGACGCCGACGAAAACGACGACGTCAACAAGGCGACGACGAGAGCGGCGAAAACGACGCACTGCGGACACCCCGTGTGGGGGGTTGCGTAGGCCGGACCCGCTGCAGTCGGCGACGACGACGACGACGACGACGACGACGACGGACGACGGACGACGGACGACGGACGACGGACGACGGGCGACGGGCGACGGACGACGACGACGAAGACGACGACGACGACGACGACGACGACGACGACGACGACGACGACGACCGCAACGATAACTCGTCGACAACGGCGGCGACGACGACGCATTGAAGATGCCCTGGGGGGCTTTTGGGGCCTGCTGCTTCGTCGGCCCCTGCGGCGACGACGACGACAACAACGACAACGACGACGGCGACGACGAGGAGAAGCGAGGACGAAGACGGCTGACGACGATTGCGACGACGACAACGCACTGCGGATGCCCCCCTATAGGGGGGGTGCGGCTGCAGTGGACGACCACGACGACGACAACGACGACGAAGACGACGACGACGACCACGACGACGACCACGACAACGACGACGACGATGACAACAACGCGACGACGACGGCGGCGACGACGACGCACTGCGGATGCCCCATGGCGGCCAAACCCGCTGTAGTCGACAACGGGGATGGCGGCGACGACGACGACGGCAACGACGACGACAGTGGCACGTCAGTAGTCAGCCTGAGAAGGGAAAGAAACTTTGCCTCGGATGTATACGATTCCTATCACAAGTTTCATACACAAGGCAATCGTTTTGAGGCTGCCGTGCAGGAGTGTACACGATCCCGTCGTCGGCGCCCGCGACGACCCCCTGGCGCGCGCTATGAAAAAAAAGTGTCGCGCCGCGCGGGGTCTCTTCATCAGCCGCAGGCGGGATTCATTCGGTAATCGCAAGCTGACATTAGCCTTCCCTCGGGGTCTGCTACTTCCTCCTTGTCCTCCTCATCTCCTCTTCCTTCCCTTCCTGCGATTCCGCCGCCTCCGCCTTCGCATCGACCCTCCGCCTGACCCGCCCCGCCTCCTCTCCCCTCACCTTGAGTGAATTCCTGGTGCGCAGCAGCACTGGGGCCCACCCAGGCTGACCAGTCTTGGGATAGCAACCTCACATCGTGCTCGGGCCTCTGCATCATTTCACCCTCTTGCTACCGCACGTTGGCACTGGCGGCGAAGGGTCAGGGGTTTCGCTCTCTCTTACGCGCGCGCTTCGCGTGGGCGGGCCCTTTCTTCCCCCAACCGCCGAGCAACCTTCAGGCCCGAAACAGCCGGGTGTGGGGAAAAGCCAATTGGCACCGATACCGCCACTCCCCAGACCTCTCATGGGGTGCGCTCTGACCAAAATTTCGAAGCGAATCCAGCCGTGGCGAGGAGGGCATCCCAGAAGGCCTAGAAAAGCGAACACGAGGCGGGGGTAGCAGTTTCGGTGACTTGTCCTCCTCTTATTCAAGAGATGATGAGACTCAGGAGTACTTAACGAGACCGTCAGCACGGCGCAACACATGACGTCACTTAGGATCAAGGGCACGCAACCACCACCAGGTACCACCAGCTGGAGGAGCCAGGGGGGTCCCCTGGAAGTTTGGCCCCCCCTCACGCTCAACCACCCCCTGTCCCCAGCTCGGGGAGGCGTCGTGGCCCTCCTCGCGGGAGGTGGCTCTCCTGGTGGTGGTGGTGCCGCCTCTCCTGCCCCCGACTCCCGCCGCCGCCCCCTTGGGCGCGCCGCAGCGTCAGAGGGGGGGGGGAGGAGGGAGCAGGGAGGGCGGGAGGAGGGAGCAGGGAGGGAGGGAGCAGGGAGGGGTGGAGGGATGGAGGGAGGGAGGGAGGGGGCAGGGAGGGAGGGAGCGGGGAGGGAGGAGGGAGCAGGGAGGGAGGGAGCAGGGGATCAACTCAGGGGGGGAGCTGTCGAGCGTGAACCAACGATATACCGCCGATGGGCCGCTCACAGCGATATACCGCACGGCCCTGGGCGGGGCGAGGCTTCATCGGGCCCCTCTCGGCGAGGAGTGGCGATTGGGGTCCGTGCGTACCCCAGATCTCGTAATACAAGGGAGGGGGTCTGGACCCTCCAGGACAAGCCATGTCAGACCCCCCCCCGTGGGAGAACCCTCCAAAACATCGCTCCCAGACCCCCCCAGGCGCTCCAAGAGAGCCTGGAAGAGACCCCCCCCCCGAAATGAGACCCCCCTCCCTTTATTACGAACTCTGGAGTATCCCCCTTAGCCTATCCCTCCCCACCACCCCTTCGTGGCCCCGGATGCTGCTCCTGCTCTTAGAAAAGGGGGGGGGGCGGGGAGGGCTACGTCCGGACAGCCGCGGCCTTCCCTGGCGGCCTCCGCTTCTTTCTGCGCGCGAAGCAGCGATGTGCCGCCGAGCCGCTCGTCCGACACGCCGCCGCAAGCCGGGCAGCGTAGTGCCCCGCGCGAGCGAGCAGCACGCCAATCGAACCCTGCCCCAGAGCAACCCTGGACACTGGCGCACGGCCGCACGGCCGATCGGGGCTTCGCCGATCGCAGGCAGCAGAACGGTAAAGTCCGGAGGCGGCCGCAAGGAACCCTCGCAAGAAACCCGACCCTGAAAACACGAGCGCGAGATGCACCGGAGGGGGAAACCCGGAGCACCACGAGCGCAGCAGCTTCTTGCACAGTTGCGGGAAGTCACCGCGCCGCGCGCGGAGCGAAGAAGCCCAGGGTGCCCTGACGAAAAACTTATGATTTCTTGTTGCGCATCCCCACTCCAAGCGCCTCCGGTAAGACACAAGCCTGTCAGCAAGAGCCCCACGGGAATTTCTTATCCGCCCCAATGGCCCTGGAGGCCCACAGAAACCCTACGGCACATCAAGGAGCTCTAAGCCCGACGACGACTGTGACCAGATCTGGCTTCGCCGATCGCCGACAAACAGTGCAGTACACTCAAAATCCAGAGTAGGGATGCAAGATACGGATGCAAGGCCCCTGGAAGTCTTTGGGCGTCCAAATTGGCTCAGGAAGGGTAGAAAAAACAAGGATGCAAGGTTAGCCTTGCAAAGTCCGCCGGCCCCCTTGTGGGGCCACCAGGCTGCGAGGCGCGTGATTCGCAGTTTCCTGTACCAGTTGTAGTTTCTAGTTTCCAGTGTTACAGTTCTGCTTCTTGCTGGTTACTGTAACTAGTTGACTTCTTGCTGGTTACTGTAACTAGTTGATTGACCGCGCGAGGGGGGGAGGCCCAAACGGGATTTTTAGCGTCTCCTGGGCGCGTTGTCTGAATTGCTGGGGGGGCTCGAAATCGACACCCCTCACGCAGATCCGCGGGGTCAGGGTCCAAAAACACAGGGGATTTGCCACATTTCTGAAATTCGGTGCCACCCCTCACGCAGATCCGCGGGGTCAGGGTCCAAAAACACATGGGATTTGCCACATTTCTGAAATTCGGTGCCACCCCTCACGCAGATCCGCGGGGTCAGGGTCCAAAAACACAAGGGATTTGCCACATTTCTGAAATTCGGTGCCACCCCTCACGCAGATCCGCGGGGTCAGGGTCCAAAAACACAGGGATTTGCCACATTTCTGAAATTCGGTGCCACCCCTCACGCAGATCCGCGGGGTCAGGGTCCAAAAACACATGGGATTTGCCACATTTCTGAAATTCGGTGCCACCCCTCACGCAGATCCGCGGGGTCAGGGTCCAAAAACACATGGGATTTGCCACATTTCTGAAATTCGGTGCCACCCCTCACGCAGATCCGCGGGGTCAGGGTCCAAAAACACAGGGATTTGCCACATTTCTGAAATTCGGTGCCACCCCTCACGCAGATCCGCGGGGTCAGGGTCCAAAAACACAGGGGATTTGCCACATTTCTGAAATTCGAACTCATCACGCACATCCATCGCAAGGCGTGGTAACCCAAACTGCGAGAACTCCCTCGGCCCTTTCATCGCAAGGTGTGGTAACCAAGCCCTTAAACCATACACGTCTTACCAATCGCCAGGTGTGGTAACCCCTCTTGTGATCAGTTGGTTTTGCTGATTGCGACTCGGCTTCGCATGAAGTTTCGATACTGCTTCACGACAGCGCCAAGGCCTCATGACTTAGCTCTTCCATGGCCCATTCTCCGAGAGAGGGGGCCGGCGGCAGGGGGCGAAGCCCTTACGGATAACTGCTGCATCCGCACCATGGTTTTGACACCAGTTTTGACAGAAGGCACCTCAAACGAGGAACGGGCCTGTCAGCAGGTGCCCCAGTAGGGGCTTCCCAGATGGTGTCAGAGCAGAGGGGATCGGACGATCGCGCCGCATCGCAGATGCATCGGCGATGCGTCGCCGACGCATGGGCGATGCATCGGCGACGTCGACGTGGGTAAACATCGTGCCCCTCACCGAACCGCATCGCGCGAGGGACCCACGCGAGCTTCTTATATCCGCCGAGAGCCCAAGGCGCCCATAGAAGCCCCGGGGCACCTCCGGGAGCCTCCAAAAGCTCGACGACGAACGTGCCCCAGAGACTTCTTTCGGTCGGGGCTTGGCAGCTTCACCCGCTCCTCGACGCGCGCTGGGAAGATACGATTTGCTCCACATGTCCCTGGAGATCTCTGGGTTTACCAAGACTTGCTTGGATCTCCTGGGATCTATCTGCGTTCACCTTGATCTACATGCCAGGCTAGATCCCCACAAGGCGATCGGCGAGAAACCGTCGTCAAACCCTCAGGTTGGAGGCCTGGAAATGGGCACCAACACCAAAACAGAGGGTTGCCTCCACAAGGGGAAGATGATCCTAGATTTCGGTGTTGGTGGTAATATTTCGGCCACCTTGGAAGCCAGAATATTACCACCATCACCGAGATCGGGATCTTCTTCCCTCGGTGGGGGCACACCGCCGATCTTGGTGTTGGTGTCAACCTCTGGGCCTGCGATCAGGGATTCTTGCGGCGAGATGTCGTACCGCGTGTGTCCACCGTGCACACAGCACGGCATCCGACACGCGCGGCCGCAGGACCAGGCCGCGAGCGGGGCCTCGGCAGGCACAACCAGCTCTTGGATGGAGCCGGACGCCCTCCTCCTCCCCTGGCCAGGCATCCACTGGGCCGCAGAAGGCCTTGCTGATACTCCAGATTTCGTAATAAAGGGAGGGGGGTCTCATTTCGGGGGGGGTCTCTTCCAGGCTATCTTGGAGGGCCTGGGGGGTCTGCGGACGATGTTGGAGGGTTCTCCCACGGGGGAGGTCTGAAATGGCTTGTCTTGGAGAGTCCAGAACCCCTCCCTTTTATGACGAAATCTGGAGTAACGTCGGGCACGATTTTGCTACTCCCCGGGCCTCCCCCGGGGTGCGTGCTGACCAGGATGTCGAGGCGAACCCAGCCGTGGCGACGAGGCCCCCCCATGAGGCACACAAAAGCGAGAACGAGACGAGGGAGCGGTATCGGTACCTTTCCCCCCTCTGAACGTAGTACGTAATACACACACACACACATCTCGTAGCATATCGAGTCCCGAGCGTTAGGCTAGAAAACGCCCGCGGGGCTTCTACAAGATGTCCGCGCGTGCGCGTCGCCCGTGCGTGGCCGACGCGCGTAAAAAAGTGCGTTCGGGTGTTGGGTGATCCATTGGATTGTGGAACAGGTGAGCGCCAGATCCCAAATCTCTTACCTTTTTGTTTCAATCTGGGCGTTGCTCCCAGATTTCCGCCCTCGGGGGCCTCAAGAATGGATCCGGGACGCACAGTTATCCTCGGGCGAAGCGGTCGGGACCTCTGGGGCCGCGGACTGAAAAAGAAACATATCGGCGGATGTCAGGGGTTGGGCCACCTCTTTAGTGGATTTCTGGTGGCAGCGTGAGTCTTGACGAGGATCCGCCACCGTGCCGCAGGGCACGGAGTGGGCGTGTCCTCAAGTCACTTGCACAATCTCCTGAGTCTCAGTCCTCGATCCTAGAAGGGTTTTTTGAAAGGGCCCCGACCCAAAATTCACAAATCTCCTTGGGCTTGGCGCGCTTCCCCTGGGGTTCCCAGCGGCTGGTCGCGTAACTTTCTCGAGCCCAAGAGGGCCCCAACACGGGCCAAAAGAGCCCCAAGAGGCCCCGAAGACGGTCCGAGAGGGCCCCGAGTCGCCGAACGATCACTCCACGACGCTCAGGATGGCCTGAGGGCCAGAATCATTGATTGCCATGAGATTTTGAAGCTTTGTGGCGTTCTCGCCTTGTCGGCTTCCCGACGCTAATCCTAGACGGCCCTAGAGGCCCCCAAGATCGCGCCAAGACGGCCCCAGAGGCCTCCAAGAGAGCCCCAAGACGGCCCAAGAGGCGCCCAAGACGGCCCACGAGTCCCAGAGGCTTGAAAAGACGGCTCCAAGACCCCGGACAGACATTTCGAGCCCTCGGCCCCGAGGGCCCCCCAGGAGGTCCCAAGATGCCCCCAGGAGGCCCCCAAGAGGCCCCCAGGAGGCCCCCAAGAGGCCCCAAGAGGCCCCCAAGAGGCCCCCAAGAGGCCCCCAAGGGGCCCCCGAGAGCGCTCCGAAACGACCCCAGGAAGCATCCCTGAGAACGCTGACCCACAACCCAGGCACGGTGGCGGGATGGGCCGAATGCTACTAGATCCGCCGCCCCCTGCTTGCAGGGGTGCACGGCGTGCTGGACGTTTCAGGTTTTGGTTTTGGTTCTTTTTCTAAAAGAACTCCCCAGTGGGGTTCGGCCCGTCCCGCCGGCCACCCGTAATTTTCCCAAAATCCGTCTGTCAATGCCTTTGTTGCCCCAACTTGGCCCAAGATGGCCTCCCAGACGGCCAAGATGGCCTCCAAGATGCCTCCCAGACGGCCAAGATGGCCTCCAAGACGGGTAAGATGGCTCCAAGATGCCTCCAAGACGGCCCAAGATGCCCTCCAAGACGGCCAAGATGGCCCCAAGATGCCTCCAAGATGGCCCAAGAGGCCTCCAAGACGTTCTCCAGGAGAGCCCGAAGAGGCCAAAATCATTGGTTTTCCTTAGGTTTTTGAAGGTTTTTTGCGTTTTCTTCTTTTCGGCCTTCCGACGGCCCAAGAGGCCCCCAAGATCGCCCAAGAGGCCTCCAAGAAGGCCCTATGACGGCCCAAGGGCCCCCCAAGACGGCCCCAAGAGCGCCCCAAGACGGCCCAAGAGGCCTCCAAGACGCCCAACATGGCCTCCAAGACGGCCCTGAAGCGCCCCAAGAGGGCCCCAAGACGGCCCAGAGAGGCCCCCAAGACGGCTCCAGACGGCGTCAGACGGACCAGGAACGCCCTAAGACGGCCAAAGAGACCCCCAGGAAGCCCCCAAAGGCCCCCAAGAGGCCCAAGGAGGCCCCCAAGATGCCTCCAAGAGGCCTCGAAGAGGCCCCCAAGAAGCCCCCAACAGACCCCAAGGGTGCCCCAAGAGACTCCTAACAACCCTCATCCTCCTACTCTATTTCTTCCTCTTCCTCTTCCTGTTCATAATCATTCTCTCCCATGTGTTCCCCGAAAGCTTTCCAAACCGACTCGGGGAACTCATGGTCCGATAGCTTGGCCAAGCTCTAGTCCAACTTTCGGCCACATCGGCGTTTCCAAAAAGGCAGGGGGCGGCGGTGATTCGCCGTAGGCGTCTTCGATGACAAGGCGGGCGAAGCTTCGCGCCCAGCCTCGACGGCGTACCAAGCTTCTGCCCGGCCGTGATCCGAACCCGAAAACCCCAATCTCGAACCAATCCACCCCAACCTAACCCGAAAACCTAAATTTCGAGTGGGGGGGTACGGGTTCCACCTGCTTTTTTTGTTTCCTCCAGACAACCCCCCTACAGGGAATGGCGCGCAAATTGGGGCCTTCGGGTTGGGTTGGGGTGGTTTGGTGGGTGGTGACCATCGCCGAGTCGCGGAGACAACAGCATGAGCCTGAACATCCCCTACCTGCACCGACCCAGCTCTCGCGACCGAAGCCCGCATCGCGCCCTCCCGAGTCAGGACCAGTCTACTCCAGATTTCGTAACAAACGGGAGGGGGTCTGGACCCTCCAGGACAAGCCACTTCAAACCTCCCCCGTGGGAGAACCCTCCAAAACATCGTCCCCAGGCCCCCCAGGCCCTCCAAGATAGCATGGAAGAGACCCCCCCCGAAATGAGACCCCCCTCCCTTTATGACGAAATCTGGAGTACCTGCAGACTCGTGGAGGGTGTCAAGCCGCCCAAATGCAGTGCAAGTCCGCCGCCGGAGGATCGCGTCCCGGGATCTCGGGGCAGCAGCGCCCTTCCACCGTGGCTCCAACGTTGGATGCTCGTTCTGGGGACCTTCCTGGAGCCACTCGCTCCACTCGTGCGTCGAAGCTGCGTCGAACGTCAGTCGATTTGGGTCGACCCTGAGTCGAACCTGAGTCGAACCTGAGTCGAACTTGAGTCGAACTTGAGTCGAACTTGAGTCGAACTGGGGTCGAACAGATCCGTTAGGTGGGCTCCAGGAAGGTCCCCGAAACGAGCATCGAACCAACGAGCTACTGCGCGCCGGTGGCCTCGTCCAGGCAGCGCTCCCACCTCTCGGTGTCCTTGAACGCGTGAAACGCGGCCGCCCCAGCCACCGCACAGCTCTCGGGCGGCGGGCGCTCGCCGGGAGGCTCCGTGGACTGCGTGCAGATGCCATCCACGAGGACGGAGTCGTCGTCCAACGGCGGCACTCCGAGATTCATCAGGCACTTTCCGAGGAAGAGGTCTTCACCCCACGAGGTCCAGTCCAGGCCGCGGCACTTGTCTGCGCCTTCGAAGTATGCGTCCACCGCACTCCTGGAGAGGACCTCCAGAGCTCCAAGCATCATGGGGAAGTCGTCCGACCCTGGCCAGGCGTTGCAATTGCGCACGAAAGTCAGCTCTCCATTGTGCGCTGCAAGCTTGGGCTTAAGCTTAGCCGGCAAGAACACGCAGTCTGGATCTGTCTTGATCGTCCAATCACCTCCCTGGTACTTCCTGTTGCTCCTGACAGCATCCCATGCATTCATGAAGAGCTGTGCGTTCGCGGCTGTGTCATCTTTGGACGTTCCGACCTCCGCCGGGGTGAACCGAATCGCCTCCACACCAGGCGCCAGATGCAGTTCATCGGTGCAGAACACCGCTTGCGACTCGCACGCGAAGATGCCCGCACCCCTGGAGTGCTGCCGCCTCATGAGCCCGGGCTCGTAGCCGCTGGACCGCAGCACCACGAAGCAGAAGAACCCGCCACCAGGCGCTGGGTCTGGCGTGGCAGCGTCGGCGGCGGCGCCGCCCGCGTCCACGGCGGCGGCGCCACCGGCGGCGCCGGCGGCGCAGCAGGCCCCGAAGCACTCGCCGCCGTCGTCCTCGGCGCAGCTGGCCGGCCCCGCCCAGCCGCACTCGCAGCCGGCCTCCGCCAGGGCGACGGGCCCCCTCCGGCGCCGGGCGGGCGGCCCCGGCCGCCGCCGGCGGCCCCCGGCGCCGCCCGGCAGCCAGCAGGCCGCGGCCAGGCCCGCCGCGGCGGCCAGCGCCGCCGCCGCCGCCGCCGCGCGCCCCGGCAGGCCGCGGGCGCCCGCGGCCGCGGGGCCTCGCCCGGCCGCTCCCGCCAGCAGGCAGTGCTCCGCCGGGTCTCCCGCGCCGCGGGCGCGCGGCATGGCGCCCGGGGGGGGCAGAGGAGGCCGGCGGCGGCGCGTCCTCTGCGGCGGGAGCCCACATGGCTCCGCGGCTCGGCAAGGGCGCTCCAGTGCCTCGCAGGAGAACGTCTCGCACGCTGCCTGGGTCCGCCGCGCGGGATCCACGATCCAGTACACTGAAGCGGACCCGTGTTTTGTTCGGACGTTTGCGAGAAGGCACCGTGCGAGTAGTGGACGGCGCTCGATGAACGGAGGAAGGCCAGAAGGTCGCTGGCCTGTGTGCCAGCACCGGGCGCTCGCCGCCAGGTGTCCGCCAGCGGCTTACAATCTGCACCAGGAATATCCGCTGACCCTGTGTCGGCGTGTGGAAGAGGCTTTTCGCTCTGCCCTCTCTGAGGCTTTCCTGTCTGCCCCCTCTTCGTCGTCGTCGTCGCTGCTTCCCCATTCCCAAGCCTCCCCCTCAAGTGGCGAAGTAAAAGGAAATTGAGCAATGTCGTAATCACAAAATTGAGCCACGTCGTCATTCCCTTTCATCCCTTTTCCGCCGGAGGGGGGGGTCCTGCGGGGTTTGTCCCCGGGGGTGGTCCCAGGGGGGGGGGTCCCGGGGAAGTCCAAGGGGGGTCCCGGGTCAGATACGACGCCCCCCCCGGGAATACCGCGGCCCAAACAAAGCCCCAGGACGAGCCAAGAATGTCCCAAGAGACCCTCACGAGACCACGTCCTTTCTCCGTCAACATCTGCGGGCACCACTACTACCCCCCAGTCTCCCCCCCACTTCACAACTAACCCCCCTCCATTCCCCCCCCCCTCCCCTGAACCTCTACCTCCACCTCCTCCTCCTCCATCCTCCTCACCCTCCTCCTCCTCCTCATGTGGCTCCTCCCCCTGCTCGTCCTACTTCTCCTCCTTCTGCACCGGTCGTAAGGCCTTCGCGATACATGGAGAGCGCCGAAAAGCGATCAAGGCAGACAACTACGTTGCTGGCACAGTCTGGATGTACAAAGGCAGAGGCCCGTGCACTCGTGCGACCAAATTGGCCTCGTGGCTGAGGGGAGGCCCCCCCCATCCACATCACCACGGGTGAAGCGACCTCGAATTCCAGGGCAACCTCAACTAGCATGCACATCGAATGCAAGCCAGGCGACCGAGCATCGCTCACCGCCTGCCCATCAAGGCGCTGGTTCGTAAAAGGCCAAGACGGGTCAGGACCGACACACTGCGTCCAATGCGTGGCAGGAGGAGGGGATCGAGCAGGACGAGAAGGACTGTGCCAATGAGCATGAGGACGATGACGAGGACGAGGCCGAAGAGGGACGATGAGGCGAGGCGGACGAGGAGGAGGAGGAGGCGAGGTGGACAAGGCGGACGAGGAGCGGGAAGAGGCGGACGAGGACGACGTCGAGGGGGAGGCAGACGAGAAGGCCAGGAAGACGAGGGGGCGGACGAGGAGGATGACGAGGAAGAGAACGTCGCTGCCTTGGGACAGCGCCTCGCCCATCCGCTGCCACTTCTCGAGGTTCAGCTGCACCAGCCGCTCGCGCGACTCGTCCTCGAAGCTGCGCAGGGATGCCTCCCGCGAGAGCGAGACGCGAGGCGCGGGCGACAGGCGAGGAGCCGCCTTCCGCCGCCGTCCTTGTCGCCGTCGTGTTCGTGTTCGTGTTCGTCGCAGTCTTCGTCGTCGTCGTGAGTTCGTCGCCGTCGCCGTAAAATCTTCGCCGCCGCCGCCGTCGCCGGCGTCGTGTTATTCGTCGCTGTGTTCGTCGGCGTCCTCGCATTCGTCGTCGCCCTCATCCTTCTCGTCATGAGCGGTTGCAGCGATTGCTGCTTGGGTACTGCTCTTCTCCCTCTCTCTCTCTCTCGCTCTCCCTTGACAACGTGATGGTTTCACCTCGCTCCTCCCGAGCTTCCGAGTGCTCCCCCACTCGAATCGTGTTCGGCCGTCCTGGAGGGCTCTTCTTCTTCCTCCTCCTCCTCATTCCCCACACTTTGCGAGCTGCGTCCAGCCGTGGCGAGGCGACCCTCCAGGATCGTCCCCGAACGACGGCGACGCCGCCGACGTCGCCCTCGGCTGTCTTCTCCGCAACCGGGCAAGCTCCCGGCAGCGGGCAGGCGACCGGGGCGGGGCCCCGCATGCCACTGTGGCCACGCGGAGAGGGGGGAGAGGGGAAGGGGAAGGCTTCTTACACCCTGCGAACTGCTTAAAGAAATCATGGGTTCAGAAATTCATAGTCTCAGATCTTGAATAAAAACCCCAAAGTTCCATTAACATCTTAGGATTTACATTGGAACATTATTAAGAATAATCGAGATTCTGGCCGAACATTTAAGTTTTCTTAAGCATCGCCTAAGGTGTAGAAAGAGGCCGCTTCCTGGAAAGCGCCAGCCTTGCATGTATAGAGAAAGCCCATCATCTTCTAAGAAGCACGGGTGCTTCTAAGAGGCCTTCTCCCCTCCCCCTGCCACCCTCTGCGCGTGGCCGACCACTGCCTCAGCCACTGCTTCTTCGCAATCATTCCCCTTCAAAGCTTGACTTCTTTTCTTCAATCGACTTGCCGAGATGCAGCCCGATAAATCGAGGTACGTCGACAAAATATTAGCAGGTGCAAATACATCCCAGTCCTAGGCAGATATTTTACATCAACAAGTCCAACAATCTCCAGGGAGATCTAGAGCAAACCGCGAACGCTCCAGAGTGAGTCGAAGGACAAGCCGAAGTTTCTGGGCACGCAACGACATTCTGGCATCATCCACTTCTGTTTCCTCTTCTCCTCTTCTCCTCTTCTCCTCTCCTCCTCCTCCTCCTCCTCCTCCTCCTCCTCCTCCTCCTCCTCCTCCTATATGTCCTCCTCCTCCTCCTCCTCCTCCTCCTCCTCCTCCTCCTCCTCCTCCTCCTCCTCCTATATGTCCTTCTGCTCCTTCCTCAGCCCCGCTTCGTGCACGGCGCGGTCGCACTGTGCGCGACGCCTCTCCCCGTGCGGCGCATGGCCCTCGTGCTGACCCGCCTCCCCGATGGCGGCAGACGACGGGCCACTCCGGGATCCATGGATGCCAGATGTGGCGTGGGCGCGCCTCGCTTGCCCCTAACTCCTCTGCCTCCCCCTCCTCCTCCTCCTCCTCCTCCTCCTCCTTGACCCCCCCCCCTTCTCGACCTCCCCCTCCTCGTCCTCCAACTGCGTCTCCGCGACTCTCCCTCACCATCATCAGCCCCGTGATCGTCGTGCCCGGCACCGTCGGGCTCCTGATCCCGTTCCCCATCCGCATCCCTGCTCCTGCTGCCCCTTCTGCCACATGCAGCCTTCTCCCACCAGGAGAAGGCGGGAACGGGTGAGAGGGGGGGCGGGGTAGGGACAGGGGGGGAGAGAAGGACAGATGAGGAGCAGGAGGAGGAGGAGGAGGAGGAGAAGGAGGAGGAGGGGGAGGAAGGAGGGGGAGGAGGAGGGGGAGGAGGAAGAGGAGGAGGAGGAGGAGGATTTTGTACACCAGAGCCGTGACCCCAGACCCTGGGGCCGACTGGCCCCCTCTGTCGTTGGCCCCTTCCAGGCTCTGGCACCTGCGGCCCCCGTCGGGGCTCTTGGGCCCTCTGCAGTGTATAGACGGGTCAGGGCTCGACCAAGGCACCCATGGGCTGGATGGGCTGTTGCTAGCATGCAGGAAGTAGGCGGATCTCATGGCAGCGTGTTCGGATCCTTACCTCACCCCCTCCAACGTTGTGTGGGGGGGGGGGGAGATTGATGCCCTCCTCATGGCCATCCGTTCAGCTGCGCTTCGTTCACCTGTAGTATACTCTGACTACCAGGCTGTTTTCGACGTTTGGACCGCGGGTCCCGACGCGGATCGATCGCAGGTCGCCTTTGCAGAGTTGTGGGATGAGGTGCTTTTCCAGGCCAGTGAGTTTGGGCTCGAGTATATCGAGCTCAGAAGATCAACGCCCACCTCCCTTGGCAGACCTGCTCCAGGACCTCGAATGTTCCGTTCTAGGCTTGGTTCGGCCACACGCTAGCCGACAAGCTAGCCCAGAGAGGTGCCCAGGCCCAAGTTTCCAACCCGCAGCTCGTGCGAAGGCGCAAAGACAGTCGCGACTCTGTCCGATTGGTGTGCAAGCTTATCGGCTCCTTCGGTAACACACATTTCCCATTATAACTTCCCGACGTCCAGCGGGTTAAGAAGGCCCGCCGTCCGACGTTCGATGGCCTCCAACTTGTGCCAGACCGTCAAAGCCACGTGGTGCAACGAGTTGGTAAGGCCGGGAAGGCATACGTGTGCACCCGCTGTGGAGGTCGAGGCGTGTCGGAGCGTGCTGTGTGTGCTATGCCATGCACGGGCCTCCCCAGGCTCGCCCGCCAGGCCCACAAATCACATCGGCTCTGGCTCGTGGGCGCCTCCCCTAGTGTGGTGCTCCAGGTGTGCTGCCTTCGGGACGTCGAGGCTCCGCTTGCTCGGACGTCCCTGCCACGGGGACCCCCGCAAGGAAGACTGAGAGAAGTCCCTAAAGCATGTTTTTTCTTTTTAAGAGGCGCCCTCTACCCTCCAGCGTCAGACACCCGCACAGACTGCAAACCCCGAAGGGTTCATATAAAAAAAAACAATTCGTGTGATGAAGGCCGCGCCTCGTCCCGATCGTGATCTGGGCTGGGTGCGGCTGGGGGGAAGGAGGACCTGGGAAGTCGTTCGAGAGCCGTCCATTCAACATCTTCATGTACGCAATCTTACTGTCAGAACTGCGACAGTCGAAGCATCCCCACCTGGTCCTCTGGAAGCACAGGGCATGGTTAGAGCTGGCTTGTGCCATCTCCAGGGTGGCACGGCGAGACATGTTCTCCGCCCTTCCCCCCCGTCTCGCTGAGGCGTCAAATTTCTCTGGTTCGAAAGCCATTTCAGTGTCGCAAACTCTTCGGTTCCGAACCAAGGCGGAGGTGGCGACAAACCGCTTATGACAACACACACGGGCTGGGGACACCCGATGTTGTTTCGCTCCTTCGACCGCAAATTCGTCAACAGCCTCGCTGCCACGCCAAACATTGATTAGGACTCTTTCAAATTCCGCTGCTCTGGAGGACATGTGGCTATCCAACCGCTTTACCGCCACGCGCTGGTCACCTCTGTCTCCCAAAGCGGCCCCCCATCTCTGTCTGCAGCTCTCCCATGGTGCTCGGCTCGCACAGCGCTTGGAGAGCACCTCCGAACCTCCCCAGAAACGCAACTGGCCTCTGCCTTCACCATGGCCGACGCGAGGTCCGAGAACTCCGCTCCAGCGGCGCATAGGCTCCTCCCTTGATGGGCGGCTGGCTCGGGTTGGAATCGAGGGCGACAGAACACCATCCGCACCTTTGGTAACGGGCGTCCTCTGACTCAGCTCCTCCACTCTCGTCGCCACACACCTCCAGCACCCGGCATGGCGGTGCCTCGATCCGACCTACAGCTCTCCAGCGCGCTCCTCGGTGCATGGTCTCGCGCACGGCGGCGGTGTTGCCAACATCTTGGGGGAAGGCCGCGCAACCATAAACACGGCGTACAGTGGAGGCCAGTTCTCAAGAAACCTTCCACAAGACACCCAACCCTGAGACCCCAAGACGTCCATCGATGTCTCGTGTGGGAACGTCACGCTCTCCATAGCAAAACCATCGAAACCCAAGAAACCCAGGGCAACCTGAAGTCAAGCAGGGTGTTCATTGGCATGGGTCTCCGCGTGGCACCCCCCTCATCCGGAGGGAAGAAGGGGCCCAGACGGCGCCTCGCGGAGAAGCGGGCGGTGGCAGGCTCGAGCTCTGGAGCCGCTCCAACTGATGCGATCGATGTGGGGCGATGGTGGGCTACCTACCGTCAGTGACGCCAAACGTGTGGATCGTGAAGGTTCCGTCAGGCTCCACTGGTCCGCGCACTCGAATGCGGGGTGCTGCGCTCTATCTGGACACACGCCCGAGATCCCGTGGAAGTCATCCGCTCTCACCCCGCAAGGGCAACATCTTGTGACCGACGCCTCTCCGGGCGTGTCGTTCTTCCCTCGCTGGTGTCCATGGACCAGCCACCTCTGCCGTGAGACACGCGCTTGCCGCTGGCAGCCTGGAGGACTTGCGGACACGCGCCAGGTGATTGATGCTGTCGCAGGCGTCTATCCCTTTCTCCATGCCTTCGCCATTCACACCGTTAGCTGCCCTCTGCTAACAGAAAAACGGCATACACATAAACGGTCAGAGCTCCGCGCAGATTTCTCGGATCGGAGCTGGACCCCCCTACCTGGCACGAGGACCGGGCCAGGGGCAGCGCCGGATGCGCCGCCAGGGGGCCCGGGCCAGGCTCGGCGATGGTCCAAGGTACCTTCCAAGTGCTCTCGGAGCGCCCTCCCACCAGGAGGCCCAAATCCTTCATACCTAAGGAGCATCAGTGATCTTTGACTTCTCGCCTTTTCGCTTCCGATGCGCTTCTGAGGCCTCAGGATGGCCCCAAGATGGCCTAAGAGAAGCCCAAGAAGGGGCCCATGACGGCCCCAAGATGACCCCGAGAGCGCCCAAGAGCGGCCCAGAAGGGCCACAAGATGTAATCTTTATGGTCCCAGGGGGGGACGCAAATCGAGGACCAATCCCTTGTTGATCGATTGTTTGCAGGATGGCTACAGGAGGCCCTCCCAAAAAAACCCCAAGAGGGCTCCAACAGGGCTCCGAGAGGGCCCCAAGACCCCCCGAAAGAGCCCCAAAAGAGCCCCAAGATCCCCCAAGAGAGTCCGAAGAGGGCTCCTCGAGGCGATTTTGAAGGTTTTGTTCTCGTCCTCGTTGACCTTTTCCTCCTCCTCCTTCTCCTCCTCCTCCTCCTCCTCCTCGTCGTCCTCGTCCTCGTCCTCATCGTCTCCCTTGTCTGTTTCCTCCTCATCCTCGATCTCGTCCTCGTCCTCGTTTTCGTCGCCGTCGTCGTCTTCGTCTGCCTCCTCCTCCTCCTCCTCCTCCTCCTCCTCCTCCTCCTCCTCGTTTCCTCGCCCGCACGCGGGCCCCAGGGAAGGCCCGAAGAGGCCCGCCAAGGCCACCTCCTTGCTCTCAAAGATCTCTGTGTTCACCCTGGTTGCCCGCACTGTTTCACTACATGTGACCTTTCGTTATCGATTCCGTCATCTCTCATGGGCATGGCTTCTAAATTGGCTGATGTGGAAATTTGTTGGTTAACGGCCTCGTGAAGCGAGCCAAAAAACGTCCAAACTCTAGCCGGGCCACGACTAGGCGACGGAACAACGGAACAAACAGAAAAGCAAAACAAGCGCAGCAAACGGGCGGCAACTCAGAAGGGCGAAGAAAACGGTAGACCCATTCCCGGCGGCGTCCGAAAATCCCGGTGGCTACCAGCGAGTAGACGCAGCCAAAATGGCGCGGCGGCGCGACCAAAATCACGTAGAGGTCGACCAGTCGGTGTGAGTCAGGCAGACGGCAACGTCAGAGACGAACGAGACCGACAAGCACCCCCAGATGACATCCCTGAAGTGGACGAACACAAATGTCGAAACGTCGTGTCGGCGAAAGAGTGAAGAGGGGGCAACCTCGACACAGATAGGACTGCAAACGGCAGTAATTCTTGTTTGTGCAGCAGTGGCACATGTCGGAAGCGGAGTCCTTGCAGGAGAGAACAGCCGACGGGCGCACAGAGCCACACATGCCGAACCCGAAGTCCTTGCACCGGAGAGGTCGGCAGCGTAGCGAGATGCCACTGAACCCTTTCGGCCATGGTGGAGGAAGTGGAGGAAGAAGGGGGAGGAGGAAACGCAGGAGCAGGTTAAGGACGCCGAAGACGACGGCGGCGGCGGCGACGACGACCGCCTCTTCGCCGCATCCGGGGCCGCTTGCCGGGCCGCCGAGCGCCGCCTAGGGCCGTCGCGGGCCGGCGGCGGCGGCGAGGGCCGGGCGACCTCGCTGCGCAGCAGCTCCTCCTCGCACCGCGCCAGCTCGCAGAGCGCGGCGTGCTGCTCCTGGCTCGGGGGGGCGCCGTCGCCGTCGCCGGCGCTCCGAGGCCTCGAGGCTCGATGGAGGCCGCAGGATCGAGGATCGAGGGCCAGGCCTGTGGGGCGCTCTCGGGGCTGATCCTGGCCAGGGGCGTCGGCGTCGTCGTTCCCGCGCGTCGTCGCTCCGAGGCTTCGAGGCTCGATCGAGCTTCTAGAGAGGAACTTGGCATCGCTCGGACGTCCATCCCCCGTGCATTTGTCGACGTCGCGCGTGTAGTTCTTCGCAAGATGAATCCAGACTGCTACTCGATGGTCTTCGCCGAGAAGAAGGGCACACGTCCCAGCGACGCCGAGGGAACGCACAGCGACAGAAAGTATAAACCCTCGGAAGTCGACGCCGACTCCTTGAGCCGACGCTGGGCTCCCCTCGACTTGCGCGCGGAGCGAGCCAGGGGCGGCGCCGAAGACGCCGCCAGGGACGGCCGTGCGCGCACCCAAGAAATCCCCGCGGACCTCCGACGGTTTCTGCTCACGTGCTTGTGATTCTTCCTCGGGCTTCAAGGACTGAGGATCGAGGGCCAGGCTTGTGGGGCGTTCTCGTGCTTGTGATTCTTCCTCGGGCTTCAAGGATCGAGGATCGAGGGCTGGGCTTGTGGGGCGTTCTCGCCGCGGGGGGGAGGGCGCGCACCCACCGCCTCCACAAGGGGGAGCGATGTGCTGTCGGACCTAGGCCCGAAGGAGCTCCCTCAAGCACATGAGACCCTCCGTCGGCCACAACGAAGAGGACATCCAAGGGCACCCTCCCAGGACGCACAAGAGCATCCGACAAGCACCAGGAGCACGAGGGTACACTCCCTGAACCGACCTCGATCTTGGACCTCGGTCCGACTGTACCCCTGACGCAATGCTAATCTAGACAGCCCTCTGGGCTACGGCGGTCTAGCGAATTCTTTCTCCCCTCCTCCAACGAACCCTCCTCCCTCCGGAGAGGGGTACCCTCCCCCCTCCCCCTCCCCGAGGTTTTTTGGCGGGGGCCGCGGGGTGGCACAGGGTCCTTGTTAGCCAATGGTGGCTCCAAGAAGACCTCCGATGCTCCAAGATGGCCTCCAAGGCGGCTCAAGACATCCGAAGACTGATCCACACACGGTCTCTGGCATGGCCTCAGGATGCCCGACGGGGGCCAGAAGACGGATTCAAGTGCTCTCGGAGCCCCCACAAGACCCCTCAAGCGGCCAAACTCTTTCGAAAACCAACGGTACATCCAGATGTTTCGACTTCTCGCCTTTTCGCTCCCGTGGCCCCAAGATGACCGCAAGAGCGCCCAAGAGCAGCCCAAGAGAGCACCATGAGGCGATGTTGATGACCCCAAAGGGGGGGGGACGCAAATCGAAGACCCCCCCGTGTTTGATCGATGGCCCCCAAGATGGCCCAAGAGGCCCTCCAGGGCTTCCAAGGGACCCCCTAGAGGATCCCCCAGAGGGCTCCAAGATCCGAACAAAAGAGCCCCAGAAGGACCCAAGATCACACTAAAGAGTCCCAAGAGGGCTCCTACAGGAGAGTTTGAGCGCTCTGCCATCGACTTTTTCCTCCTCCGTCTCCTCCTTGGCCTCGTCCTCGTTCTCGTCCTTGCCCTCATCGTCTTCCTTGTCGAGTTCCTCCTCTTTCTCGTCTTCGTCGTCCTCGTCGTCGTCGTCGTCGTCTTCCTCCTCCTCCTCCTCCTCCTCGTTCCCTCGCCCCCACGCGGGCCCCAGGGATGGCCCGAAGAGGTCGGCTAAAACCATCTCTCTGCTCTCAGGAACCACTCTGCTCATCCGGGTTGCCCGCGTTGTCTCACCACGTGTGACTCTTCGTCACTCCGACCCGTGAAATCTCGAGGGGCAAGGTCTCTGGGTGAGCTGGCGGGGATACTCGTAGCCGCAGCTGCAGGCGAGCGCGCCGGCAGCGTCAGTGGAGTAGCACGGGCCGCGAGCACTCGGGGATACGCGGCGGGGAGGGGGAGGGAGGGGGATGGAGAGCGAGGGAGGGGGAGGAGGGGAGGAGGGGGAGTAGGAGGAGTAGGAGGAGGAGGAGGAGGAGGAGGAGGAGGAGAAGGAGGAGGAGGAGGAGGAGGAGAAGGCGGAGCTACGCTGGCGGGGATACGCGAAGCCTGAAGAAGATGGCTCGCAATGGCACGCCGCCGTTGGGGTTACACTGGCGTGTTACCGTTGGACCAGCACCGGGCATCGGGGCGCAAACCGAAGAGCAACGCTCTGGCGGACTACCGAGGACAGCGTGGCCTTCCGGAGGGTTCCACCAGTTTTTGTTGGGGGGAGGGTGTTTTCCAGGAGGGGTCCCCCAGGGGTTTCGCACCTCCTGTCTTGACGAGGTTCCGAGGCCCCTGGGGGGCTCTCTGGAAAACCCACTCCCCCCACACCCCCTTTGGTACCCTTCGGTCATTGAGACCGCTGTGCCCTTTTCTCCCCAAATCGCGCCTGCACGTAGGGCAGATCACGTCTTGTCTAAAGAACTCAGATGAAGAGGAGGAAGACCAGCGCCAACACAAGAACCACCAACGATATTGCAATACGCTCTCCCTCCAACTTTCCTCCACTGTCATTTCGGGAAATGGCCCATTGGAAACCGTCTGAGAACCCTCGACCGTGTCAAAACACAAAATCCTGGGACTTCAGCGCCGCGGATCATCGTGACTGCTGCGTCTTCACAATCTGACACCGTGCCGGAACGCCTTTCCTGGGACTTCAGCCCTCCGAATCAACGTGACTGCTAGGTCCAGGCAATCCTGAGTCGGGCCAGAACGAACCCTTGGTGCTGTTGCAAACAGTCTTAAACGAATGTGCGCGGCGCTGAGGCCAGAGCCACAGCTTGAAAAGGAACCGCCCTCCATCCTCGAACACGTTGCAAACTTTTACACGAGTGTGCGTCGCGCCGAAGCGAGAGCCACATGTGGAAAGGGAACCGCCCTCCGTCCATGAAGCTGCCGCAAACTTGTGCGACGAGTGCACGCTGCGCCAAGGCGACGGCCATACCTTTGGAAAGGACCTGCCCTCCAATCG
Organism: Prorocentrum cordatum; assembly: GCA_963575745.1. NCBI lineage: Eukaryota > Dinophyceae > Prorocentrales > Prorocentraceae > Prorocentrum > Prorocentrum cordatum. The sequence continues at coordinate 268,086 of CAUYUJ010002080.1, read as the reverse complement.
TGAAGCTGTTGCAGCTTCCAAGCTGCAAGGAGATCTCGAGCGAAACGCCCGGCCCGCCCCAGGGGTGCAAAACGGAGGAGCTACGTATACTCCAGATTTCGTAATAAAAGGGAAGGGGTCTGGACCCTCCAAGACAAGCCATTTCAGACCTCCCCCGTGGGAGAACCCTCCAAAACATCGCCCCCAGACCCCCCAGGCCCTCCAAGATGGCCTGGAAGAGACCCCCCCCCCGAAATGAGACCCCCCTCCCTGTATTAACGAAATCTGGAGTAAGGACGTAGGGCTGAGGGGCAGGGAGGGACGAGGAACAGGACGACGCGAGGGACCAGAGCTCGGGCGTGGAAGGTCGAGCCTCGCTGGCAGGACGGCGGGTGACGACGCACGACGGCGCGCGGCGGCCGACGTCGGCAGCCCACGGCGCCGGCAGCGGACGGCAGCGGCGGCCGACAAGGCCGCCGCGGCGGCGGCCGCGCTGTCCGAGGCGGCCCGCGTGGACGGCGCACTGGCCCTGCTCCTGCCAGCGAACCAGCCGCCTCGGCCCTCCCAGGGCTCAAGGGAAAGCGGCATCACCGCCGCCAGACACCACCAGCGGGAGGAGCCAGGCGGGGTCGCCCGTGGCGTGCCCCCCCCCCCCCTCTCTCCCTCGAGACATCCCCCAGGGAGGCGTCGTGGACCTCCTCGCTGGAGGTGGCCGAGTCTGGTGGTGGTGGTGTCGCTTCTCCCTCCCCCGACTCCCGCCGCCCCCCACTGGCGAGGGGCAACGTCAGAGGGGGGACCAGCTCAGAAGGGGAAACCATCGAGCGCGAATCGGCGACATACCGCCCCTGCGCCGCCGAGGGCGACTCCGCACGGCCCTGGGCGGGGCCGAGGCTCTCGGGCCCCTCTCGGCGACGATTGGGATGCTGAAATCGACGTACTCTCCCCCGAGCCTGCCCCCCCAGTCGTGGCTCCAGATGGGCCCCAGATCCGCTCACCCTCCTCCTCCCCGTTTTCCCTCCTCCTCCTCCTCCTCCTCCTCCTCCTCCTCCTCCTCTCCTCTTCCTCCTCCTCCTCCTCCTCTTCCTCCTCCTCCTCCTCCTCGCTCGGAGGCGGGGGGGAGGGAGGGCCGAGTCGGGGCAGCGGCGGCACTCTCTGGCGCTCTTCGTCTCCCTGTTGGGCGTCTTCCCGGACGCTCCTCGTCGGCACGGCCGGAGCCGCCCCGCCAAAACGGGTCGGGCTTCGGGCTGGGCGGGAGAGCCACCGGTGCCTCAACTGGACCTCCTCCGATCCTTGCTCCCCCACGCCTCCTGGAGGAGGAGGAGGAAAGGGGCGGGGAGGAAGCGGGGGGAGTAGGAAGCAGGGGATAGAGATGATGATGGTGGCGTTTGCTTGTTTACTGGTATGAGGAAGCAACTCCTCCGCCGGCCCCAACAATCGAACGAGAACACCCACCGTATTGTCTCCATCCCAGAAACACCAAACGTGTAATATAACACATCTGGCTCGTAGCCCTTCCGCTTTTGCGATTACGACAAAACCTTTGATATCCTTCTGCGACCACCGGAAACATGAAACACGAAACCATCTGAAACTCATGATGTCATGGGGAGGGCTAGCTATGACCCTGCGTATCCGAAAATTGCGGTGGCGGTGGTGGTGATGATACGCCTGTTGGTGATGCTGGAGGTTATGTTGCCGATGCTGAAGATAATGGAAGGTGAACTAGGGAGAGGGAAGTGGCGACGGCGCACGGGTACCAGTGCAAATAATACCAATCCCGACCATGCATGATCGGCGCACGTGACATCATATGTTTCATGTCCCCCCCGAACGATCCGCGGCCCCAGCCGGTCGCGACACTTGTCGATGACCAAGAAGTGAGGCGGACGAAACGAGCGGCACCTGTACCGTCACTTGCCTGCGAGCAGGGCAGCGCCGATACCAGCGACCCCCTAGCAGGCCGTAGTCAGCGCATCCGCGGTCCCACCAGCGTGCGATGCGCATCAATGGGCCGCATGGGCCGCCCGGTGGTTCCACCGAGCCTGGGACTTGCAAGGGCATCGTATGGCATCGTAGTCGGGCTCGCGGGCGCTCCCTCCAACGACTCGGCGGCGAACTCCTGTTTGATCGCCATCCGGTTCGAGTGCGACCGCGTGCTGGGATTCCTGTCCACGCCGTCCTTCACGGCCGTCTTCCCGCGTGCGTTCGCAGCCCTGTCCGAGGTACCCTCCTGCATCGCCCCATCCGCAGGCCCCTTGTGAGCATTGTCTGATTCGGCGCTTCGACATCGGGCGAAAGGGGGGAGGGGGGGTCTGGCTCTGGACCTCTGCTTCATGCGACTGTTTGCAATATTTCGGCCTCTGGGGGAGCCTCCACCTGCCTGGAACAGGCGCCCAAAAACAGCCAATATCTATTCCATTTGGGGGGAATGTTTGGGGGGAAGGGGGAAGGGGGGGGTTCGGGGCCCGCGCCGATCGGCAAAACCATCCATAACAGAAACGATCACCTTCTTGATCCGCGCACGGGCCACCCACACCCGTTCTGCCCGAGACGCGCGCGCTCACGTTCGGCAGGCGTGCTCGCTGACCGCAAAAGGCTCTTCAGGGCACCGAGCTCCCCCAGCGCGGGGACGCCTGCCACGCGGCGACCCCGAAGCCCCTCGATTTGAGCAGGAGGGCTCGCTCTGCGTTGCGGCGGTCGCCCCCGCGGCGGTCGCACAACAACTCGCCCGCGAGCGGATCGGAGGAAGCCGCGCGAAGCACAGGCCGTCCGTCCCACCTCCCACGATCTTCCTCTGAGAATGAGATGCGAACTTGCCGTGCGGTAGGCCTGATATCAAACCGAAGAAGTCCGCTGACTGGTCTGCAAATCACCTTGAATGTCATCCCTTCCGTATTCGCTTCTTCCTCCTTCTCCTCCTCCTCCTCTTCCGTAGTCTCCTAGTCCCCCCCCCTGCCTGCATCTCCACTTGAGGACTGTCGGGAGGCAGGCGAACGAGGATGCAGCGCGGCTGACAGCGACCAGGGGAGGCGGCCAGGGAGGGAGAACTAGAAACCCGAGGCAGAATGAGAGATAGGAGGGCACCAACTATACACCTACACCGATCCTGGCCAGGATCACCCTGGGCCCAGGATCGGTGTATACGCCCTCCTGCCTGGGGCAGGAAGGCATATACACCGATCCTGGGCGCAGGAATAGCCTGGCCAAGATCGGTGTAGGTGTATAGTTGGTGCCCTCCGAAGAGAGGAAGGAAGAAGTCAGAGGTATGCGGGATTCGATGGGTAAGCGAGTCGGCAGCGGCGGGCGCACGCTGCTCGAAACACACGGAACAACAGCTTCGTGCCAGGTCTCTTTCGATACCGAGCCACGCCCTCAGTGGTCAGAGGGTTCTGGCCTGCAACACGTTTACCGAGTTTGGGTGCTCCCCGCGCGGAGGGGGCGGAGGGGGAGAAGCAGCACGGGAGATGCTGATGAACAAAGGGAGACGAGAACGGGATGGGGGAACAACGGAAGGAGGACAGAGAACGAACACACGGATTGGAGTGGGCTGAGGGCGAAACGTCAGGTGACCAAGGGCAACGGGGGGAGCGTCCGAAGTTCGGTCGGGCATGTCCCCCTGCAGTGGGAATTTGGACGAAAAATCAAAAAATACCCAAACAACAATTCAAGCATACTGAAACATATTCAAAAATGGTCCCCTGACTTAAAAAAAAACTAGTTTTGAATATTCCTCCTGTAGAGGAACAGGCCCGACTTAAGTCCAAAGAAGGGAGCGTCCAAGAAGGGGTATGCAAATCGTGGCCGGAGGCACGTGCACGGCCCCATGGGGGGGCCAGGGGTTGCACTGAAAAAAGAAGAGGGGCCACGACATCTGATGAGATATTCAAAGGGGCCCTGGGACACACGAATATGCTCCCACTCCTCCTCATCCACCTCTTCCTCCCGTCCCCCTCCTCATCTTCCTCCCCATGCTCCGCGCCCTCCTTCCCAGCCTCAGGGTCGGCGGCACCGGCACCGTAAGGCCTCCGCAATACATAGACACACATCCCAAGATTCCCCTATCGTTTCCCATCGTATGTTCTGCTGCTTCGTCTTCACTCCCCCTTCCCAGATTCTCCAACATGTTCTTGGAGATCGACTTTTGACTGGTGCCTGTGTGTTTTTCCCTTCCTGAATTTCATGGTCCCGGTGAGGGCATGCCAGAGGGGCGCGCCCAGCCGCGGAGCAGGCGAGGAGGAGCTAGGAGGAGGGGAAGGAGGAGTAGGAGGAGGAGGAGGAGGAGGAGGAGGAGGAGGAGGAGGAGGAGGAGGAGGAGGAGGAGGAGGAGGAGGAGGGGGTGGGGGTGGAGGCGGAGGAGGAGGAGGAGGGGGGAGGAGGAGGGAGGAGGGGAGGAGGAGGAGGAGGAGGAGGAGGAGGAAGGGAGGAGGGGAGGAGGAGGAGGAGGAGGAGGAGGGGAGGAGGAGGAGGAGGAGGAGGAGGAGGAGGAGGAGGAGGAGGAGGAGGAGGAGGAGAGGAGGAGAGGAGGAGGAGGAGGAGGAGGAGGAGGAGGAAGGGGATGAGGAGGAGGAGGAGGAGGAGGAGGAGGAGGAGGAGGAGGAGGAGGAGGAGGAGGCGGAGGAGGAGGAGGAGAGGAGGAGGAGGAGGCAGGAGGAGGAGGAGGAGGAGGAGGAGGAGGAGGAGGAGGAGGAGGAGGAGGAGGAGGAGGAGGGGGAGGAGGGGAGGAGGAGGGGAGGAGGAGGAGGAGGAGGAGGCGGAGAAGGAGGAGGAGGAGGGGAGGAGGAGGAGGAGGAGGAGGAGGAGGAGGAGGAGGAGGGGGAGGAGGAGGAGGAGGAGGGAGGAGGAGGAGGAGGGGGAGGAGGAGGAGGAGGAGGAGGAGGGAGGAGGAGGAGGAGGAGGAGGAGGAGGAGGAGGAGGAGGAGGGGAGGAGGGTGGAGGTGGGAGGAGGAGGAGGGGGGGAGGAGGAGGAGGAGGAGGAGGAGGAGGAGGAGGAGGAGGAGGAGGAGGAGGGGGAGAGGAGTGGGAGGAGGGAGGAGGAGGAGGAGGAGGAGGGAGGAGGAGGAGGAGGAGGAGGAGGAGGAGGAGGAGGAGGAGGAGGAGGAGGAGGAGGGGGAGGAGGAGGAGGAGGAGGAGGAGGGGCGGGGATGGAGGATGCTCCTGGCATCGCTGCTCTTGGCGCACCCCTCCCACCAGCGTCGCCCACGGCACTGCCCTCCAGGGACCTGCGGGCCTCGGGCACAGCGCGTCGCAGCCGCCGGTCAGGAGGGGGCAAACTCCTCCTCCTCTGTCTCCTCCTCCTCCTCTGTCTCCTCTTCCTCCTCCTCCTCCTCCTCCTCTTTCTCTTGGGCATGCTGTAGGGTCTCCTGGATACGAAGCGTCAACCTCCTCCTCCTCCTCCTCCTCCTCCTCATCCGTTGCCTCCGCTTGTTCATCCTCCTCCCCCCGCGCCCCCCTTTCCCCCCCCCCTTCCTCTCGTCCTCAGCACGCGGCCCTGCATCCGCCCTCCGTCCCTCCCTTCCTCGTCCATCTCGTCCGCATCATCCATCTGCTCCTCCATCCCCCTTTCCTGGAAACTCCTCCCCAGTCAGGGAGGGCGAGCCAATCAATCCCTGTGTTACTGCCAGCAAACCTTACACGTCAAAACGTCACACGGGTGGAGTGCAAGGAGTGCTCGAACCCACACTCTTGGTTGCGCCTTACCTGAAACGCTATTAGCGCCTATCAATTGCAGGGATTGGGCGCGATGGTTTGCCAACTGCGCACTGTGTTTTGCAACCTCCTCATGATGGGCCTGTTTTCCACCACCACCATGAGTTGGAGGGGGAAAGGAGGAGAAGGAGGAGGTGGAGGAGGAGGAGGACCCCTTCCCTCTCCTACCCATGGTGGTGGTGGTGGAAAACAGGCACATCACCTCAGGGAAACCGCAGCCTGTGGTCATCAGCATCCCAGACGGCTGCACGCACGGAGGGCGATGCCTTCTCAGAACTCGCACGCTCGCCGACTGCATGTGCGTAGAGGCGTTCGTGTATCGGGTCGGGCGAAAGGGGGGATAGCAAAGGGGGGGGGTGAGAATCAGCTCTTGCAGCTGATTTTCCCGGCGCCGCCTGGCGCCGGGAGGCGGCAATGTATCGAGGAATGGGCCCCTCGGTGGGGCCGAAACCAGCTGCATGCAGCAGATTTCGTACCTCCCTTTCCCTATCCCCCCCCCTTCGTCCGGCCCGAATGAAGGGTGTACTTCCTCGATCGGTCTCGGTCTCGGGGTTTGTGATTGGATTTGGAATTGAGGCTGAACGATACCTATCTCGTGATGAAAACAATTGCTCATTTCTCGAGTTCAGCGGCCGCACCGATTGTGGGCGTGTCGTTTGAACCTTCGCTCTCGGCTGGACATCGCGGACATCATCATTGCAAGCCTTTTGGCACTACCAGGACGGGAGGAGAGTCACTTTCAAACGCATCGAATTTCGGTACATAGCGATGCCATTGTTTGACCCCGTCGCTGGCTCACATGGGCAAGAATTGCTGCTACCCTGCCAATATGTGTGGCTGGATGGGCCCCACAAGACAACAAATCTAGTTCCCGACGAACACGCACAACTGTAGGGCATCGTACACGCGCTTTCAGTCCCCCTTCCAGGCGCGCAGAGTACGAAATCTGACCACCCTGGTATCTCAAGTCCTGACCATGTTGCAAGGCCGTCGGATTAGGACCTACCAGGCCGTCCCTGATCCGAGCCCTGATAAGAACCCATGGGCCACTCGACATTCCAGCGGGCGCATTCCAGCGGGCGCGCGCAGTAGTCGAATGTAATGCCTCTGGTGTGCTTACGGGGGTCATTCGGGCCGGAGGCTGTGCTGCAGCATCACTGGCGCGTGCTGGGTTTACTCTTGGCCTACCCTTGCTCCCGACCCCTCTTGCCCTCATTCGTTCAGGTACACCTTACCTCCCCAACGTGCTGTTGGGGCATGACTGCGGTCTGGACAACCCGAAATATGATAATGCCGCGGCGCCGGACACCCTGCCGTAGAGGACCCTGGTCTCTCTGGCGGTAGGGGGTCAGTCCAAGAGCCCTGGTGCTGCTGGTCCTCCTCGACCTCCTCTGCTCCGCTAAGGGAACCAAAAAACTGGACAACCATAACTCCGCGCGGAACTCCTGGATCGGCGCTGGACACCCCTCCCTGGCGCGCTGAGCGCGCCCGGCGCGGCGCCGGAGGCGCTGCCAGGGAAGCCCAGAGCCGATCCAGGAAATCCGCGCGGAGCTCCAAAAGAGTTAAGTTATGTGTCTGCGTTCTTGCTCTTCGATCCTCATCCCCGTGCTTTTTCGAGTCGTCCCTCGTTTGCCTCCTTCCTTCCCCGCCGTCCCTCATTTGCATCCCTCCTTCCCCGCCGTCCCTCGTTTTGGCTTCCTCCTTCCGGGCCCTGCTCCCCCTCCCTCTGTTCCTGTCTGCCTCCCTGCTGCTCTCCCTTCGGCCCACCTCCCGAACCATTCGCGCCTCCCTCCCGCTCCCTGTTCCCTCTGCCCTCTTCGACTTCCCCTCTGCCGTCCCTCATCCTCCCTCCCTACCCTGCTTCTCCCTCTGCCCTTGCTCCTCCCCGCCCTCGTCACCTCCATGGTCCTCCTTTTCGTACTCCCCCTCCTGACCTTCCTCTCTCCCCCCGACTCTTCCTCCTCCTCCTCCTCCTCCTCCTCCTCCTCCTCCTCCTCAATGCTCCTTCTCTTCGCTATTCGTCCTCGTCGTCATCCCTCCTCACTCCTCTCTCCCTCTCCCCATTTCCTCCGTCTCATGATCCTCCTCCGTCCTCACTCCTACGCCCTCCATCCTCTTCTCATCGCGCGTCGTCTCGACAGCTGGCACGGCCTCCATGGACTTTCTCTGGCTGCGGCGGTAGCGCTCCTCCCCGCACCCTTCCCTTGGCATCGGTAGCGAGGCACTTCGTGGGCAACGGGACAGAGGAGGAATAGGAAGAGAGAGAGAGAGAGAGGAGAGAAACGGAGGAGAGGAGGAGGAGAGATGAAGATGAGAATCATGAGCGAGGTGGGGAGGAGGAGGAGGAAGAGGA
>CAUYUJ010002080.1:252548-255048 GCA_963575745.1 Prorocentrum cordatum | reverse complement strand
GTAGTAGTAGTAGTAGTAGTAGTAGTAGTAGTTACTAGTAGTAGTAGTAGTAGTAGTAGTAGTAGTAGTATAGTAGTAGTAGTAGTAGTAGTAGTAGTAGGTAGTAGTAGTACAGTAGTAGTAGTAGTAGTAGTAGTAGTAGTAGTAGTAGTAGTCGTAGTAGTAGTAGTAGTAGTAGTAGTAGTAGTAGTAGTAGTAGTAGTAGCAATAGTAATAACAATAGTAGTAGTAGTAGTAGTAGTAGTAGTAGTAGTAGTAGTAGTAGTAGTACTACTACCAGTAGTAATAGCACGGGTTGTGGAACTAATTGTAATGGGTGGTACCGGTAGGGAATGTGCTCGTAATAGGAATGGTAACCGTCGCCGCCGCAATTGTAACGGTTGCAAGAGCGACAACAATATCAGTCGCAGTACCCGCACGACACGACTACTACTACTACTACTTCTGGAAGTAGTTCTAGTCGTAGTAGTCGCACTAGTCGTAGACGTGGAAGTAGTGGTGGTAGTTGTAGCACCAGGAGTGTTAACCGTAAGGTCCTAGTCGTAGCCGTAGTAGCAGTAGGGATAGAAAGACTGTTACTAATAGAGATAGTCGTGGTAGTCGCTGTAGTAAGGGAAATTATCCTGGCGAAGGACCCAACCATATGCAAACGTGAATACCGCAGGGCAGGGGGGACGAAGCAAAAAGAATTCCCAATGTGGCCACGAACCGTGTGAGGGGTGCGCCACACTGGGGCGGGGCCGCCATGCGAACCCTGCCACTGAGGCCTTCGGTGGAGCTCTCTACGTCCCTGCGGGGCCACGAACCGTGTGAGGGGTGCGCCAATATGGGGCGGGGCCGCCATGCGAACCCTGCCACTGGGGCCTTCGGTGGAGCTCCCTATGGGGCCACGAACCGTGTGAGGGGTGCGCCAAAATGAGGCGGGGCCGCCATGCGAACCCTGCCACTGGGCCTTCGGTGGAGCTCCCTATGGGGCCACGAACCGTGTGAGGGGTGCGCCAAAATGAGGCGGGGCCGCCATGCGAACCCTGCCACTGGGGCCTTCGGTGGAGCTCCCTATGGGTCACGAACCGTGTGAGGGGTGCGCCAAAATGGGGCGGGGCCGCCATGCGAACCCTGCCACTGGGGCCTTCGGTGGAGCTCCCTATGGGGCCACGAACCGTGTGAGGGGTGCGCCAAAATGGGGCGGGGCCGCCATGCGAACCCTGCCACTGGGGCCTTCGGTGGAGCTCCCTATGGGGCCACGAACCGTGTGAGGGGTGCGCCAAAATGGGCGGGGCCGCCATGCGAACCCTGCCACTGAGGCCTTCGGTGGAGCTCCCTATGGGGCCACGATCCGTGTGAGGGGTGCGCCAAAATGGGCGGGGCCGCCATGCGAACCCTGCCACTGAGGCCTTCGGTGGAGCTCCCTATGGGGCCACGCCGTGTGAGGGGTGCGCCAAAATGAGGCGGGGCCGCCATGCGAACCCTGCCACTGGGGCCTTCGGTGGAGCTCCCTATGGGGCCACGAACCGTGTGAGGGGTGCGCCAAAATGGGGCGGGGCCGCCATGCGAACCCTGCCACTGAAGCCTTTAGTGGAGCTCCCTATGGGGCCACGAACCGTGTGAGGGGTGCGCCAAATGGGGCGGGGCCGCCATGCGGACCCTGCCACTGGGGCCTTCGGTGGAGCTCCCTATGGGGCCACGAACCGTGTGAGGGGTGCGCCAAAATGGGGCGGGGCCGCCATGCGAACCCTGCCACTGGGGCCTTCGGTGGGGCTCCCTATGGGGGCACGAACCGTGTGAGGGGTGCGCCAAAATGAAGCGGGGCCGCCATGCGAACCCTGCCACTGAGGCCTTCGGTGGAGCTCCCTATGGGGCCACGATCCTCGTGAGGGGTGCGCCAAAATGGGCGGGGCCGCCATGCGAACCCTGCCACTGGGGCCTTCGGTGGAGCTCCCTATGGGGTCACGAACCGTGTGAGGGGTGCGCCAAAATGAGGCGGGGCCGCCATGCGAACCCTGCCACTGGGGGCTTCGGTGGAGCTCCCTATGAGGCCACGAACCGTGTGATTGGTGTGCCGAAATAGAGACATGCGGAGGGTGATGCTGATGATGGCGCCGAATACCATGGTGATGTTGATGATGACGATGACGATGATGACGATGATGATGATGATGGCAGGAGGGAGAGGGCAGCGGGAGGAGAAGAAGGAGGGAACGCGGGGCACCGTCTCTTCAAAACGAGGACCCAACACCACAGGATGGTTGGGGAAAAAAGTAGTCGTAGTCGTAGTCGTAGTCGTAGCAGAAACAAAAATAGCAATGGCAGAAGTAGCCGCCGTAGTAGTGATAATATTCGTAGTCCGAATGGTAGAAATCTAGCAGTCGCCAAAGGAGGTCGTAGTAATAGTTGTAGTGGGAGTGGTCGTAGTAGGCGAAGTATCATTAGTATTCGTAGTTTGTGTGGTAGTAGTAGTACTAGTCTGAGGAGTAATAATGGAAGTATTGGTCGTAGCCGT